>MU227524.1:1143150-1161208 GCA_018584345.1 Thuja plicata
CTCTAACAAGGTCGCACTTAACAGTGTGTTTGTAACCTTTAACAGGGTTGGCTCCTAACAGGGCTCACTTTAGAAGAGTGAAAATTTGGGGTACCGGTCCCAGTGGTTTTTTCCCTTAATAGGGTTTTCACGTTAAAATTCATGTGTTATGTGTGTATGGTTTATTACTTTATTGTTTTACATTTCACATATGCATTTCTGGATTGATTGGTATAATCTACATATTTACCGAGTATCGACAAATAGTTTTACTGCTTATTGGTTATCAAGGAGAATAAGGACAGACAAGGTAAACCGACAGATAGTTAATTATTTCAAGTATTTCAAGGCATGCATCTTGTAGGGACTTAATAATCTGAGGTGTATTGATTGGTGGATTAAAGTTTAAAGGATAAATTTTTTAGGCCACTGATTCACCCCCCTCTCAGTTATTACTAACAAATGGCTCACCTTGTCGTAGTCCTCACGAGGCCTAAACAATGCCTTGAGGACTCCCAATGACCAAAATTGAATAACTTGGATGACATATGCAACTTTTAAGCCACGAGGTCCAATGTTGATCAAACCTAAAGATTTCCATTATCTTTAGAAGGAATTTTGTACTCCACCCGATTGTATGCTTTTCTAATATCTATTTAACAAAACATTCTTTTTGTTTTTGCACATCTAATTTGATGAATAGCCTCATGAGCAATAATAATTCCCTCAATTATCGACCAAGAATAATAATTATTCCCTTAGCTATTGATCTATTCAGAGAAAAACCACCCTGCTCTTGAGATGACATCAAACAAAGCTCTTTTTAGTCTATTAGCCATTACCTTTTATATTACCTTGTAAAATGTATTACAAATCGAAATAAGACTAAAGTCATCAAATGTTTGAACCTCCTCTTTCTTAGGGATTAGTGCAATCAATGTATTGTTGAAATCTTTAAGAACGTCACCTTCTCTCCTTGATTCTTCTACTACCTCCAGAAAGTCGCCAAACACATCCCAGAGTTTTTTGAAAAGAGACTACAGAAATGCCATCAGAGCTAGGGGCTTTATCCCTTTCCATTGAGAACAAAGCATCTTTTACCTCTTTGATACTGTCTGATTCATACATCATTTTGTTTTGTTTCTCCTTAATAATAGCCAATATGATATCCAGAACTCGATTAAAGGATCTAGAGCCACCCACAACCTTTAACAAATTTTGAAAATATGAAACCACTTCTAAATTAATTTTTGCCTCTTCCTAATCCAATGCCCAGAGTTGTGCTTAATTATGGTAAAGATAGTAATTTTTAGTTTTTCTTTTCTAGGTGTTACTTCTTGTTTTGTTAATTATGCTAGTATTAGACAATTGTGTTTTTTTTTTAGTAGTTTTCAACACAGTTTCTATTACAGAGACAATTTTTTTCATAAAAGAAGGGGCTCTTATGGTTATGTTCTTATTTTAAAAGACACACACTCTGATAGAAACATTATGATGTTAGGTTACTATTCTAGTAATGTTGTTGGTAGTATTGTTAGGATGAACATAGACATGGTTATTATCTATGTTTTCTATTGATTTCGGTTTGTGGTGTTTTGTGTGCTTTTGACTATAATGGCCCAAAGTAGGGGTTCTTGTGTTGTTTCTTAAACTTGTCATTGTAATTGGGATTAGGGCCCTCTTGCTGCTGATTCAATAAAAAACAATCATAAAACCTAAATTCGCTATTTTACTATTGTTTTCTATTGATTTTGGTTTGTGGGGTTTTTGTGTGCTTTTGACTATAATGGCCCAAAATAGGGGTTCTTGTGTTGTTTCTAAATCTTTTTGTTTTTGTAATTGGGATTAGCGCCCTCTCTCTACTGATTCAATAAAAACAATCATAAAACCTTAATTCACTATTTTATTGTTGTTCACAATTTTTTTTGTGTTAAGATTTTTTTATTGCTCGTCTTGTTGAAATGTGATCAGAATCATCACATGTATTCCTCTTCCACTCTTATTCATCTGCATATTTTGTCCATTCATTCAACATGTGAGATTTTTACTTCTCCAACTTCTCCCATCTCCATCCCCGCGCTCACTGTACACAAGATCGAAACCGAATAAAAATCTTCTTCTCAAAATTTTTTTTCTTTCAAATTGATAATAGATATTTGATTAAACTTCGTGTTTCCAATTTTCCAAGCATAAGAAAGAACAACAGTTCTATGTTACAATAAATATATGTAATCAAACATTGTGTGTTTTAGAATACATATAACATTATTAATGTGTATTGTTATTTTTCAATCATATATATCATTTTCAGTTTCACCATATTTTTATCTCTGTTATTTTACCCTATGCTCTTTTCGCCATGTTTCTTCTCTCCTTTTACCTCAAATAACTTTATTTGAAACCTCAAAAAAAACCTTATACAGTTAAAATGAGAAAATATGTAAAAGCACATTATGAACTGTAATTACTGGATGGTTGGTAACGACTGGTTTAAATTTAAACAAAACTTCTCTGACTCGTCGATCTGAACAGAGATGGATACAGAAAGTGAATGGAAGTAAAACAGTACACAATATTACAAAGGGAATGCTGTGTTTAGCAAATTGTTTGCAGATAAACAATGAATATGAATCTTTGCCTGCTTAGAAAAAGGGTGTGACCGCGGATTCGTGCCCCGCATCAGTTAGGACTCCTAACCTTTCAGCTTTATTTTCTTTATCATGACAGCTTCTTGGGAAAATAGAACACCTCCAAACCATTGTCCAGCAGCAAAACAGAGAAACAGAAAAGGAAAGGAAGCGGTGTAAACAAGCACAAAGGTGCCCACAATCTCAGCATCCAAACCATCAACCTTGGTGTAGCCATGAGCCACCGAATTGACCCCGCCCCGAGCAATTCGTAGTTGGCGTGGCCCTCGAAGCCCTTCACGACTCCTGCTCCACAGATGGCGCCCAAGCACTGGCATATAATGTACAACACAGCTCGCGGCAGTGACAACTTTCTTGCCAGGAACAGTCCGAAAGTCACAGCCGGATTTATGTGCCCACCTGCCCACAAACCCATTAACATCATTCCACAATACCTACAGAGCCCAGAAAGTTCTTAGATCAAAACCCAGAAAATCAAAACCCAGAAGGGATTGAATCAAGCCCAAAAAGCCCTTAGGACAAAACCCAGAAGACCTTGAATCAAAACTCAGAAATCCCTTAAATAAAAACCCAGAAGACCTTGGAGGAAAGCCCTTTGAGTGTACCTGGAATTCCAGATGTGCGGTAGACAAGAGCGAAGATCATTCCTCCGAATTAAATCGATCAGATTTCCACAATCCATAAGAATTTTTCAGTTTGATTTCTGGATTTTGATTGCGTGTAATTTTTAGCATCAACGTTTCGGATCACACTCCGTGATGATGGCTCCGTGATCCATCATCAGGATAAGAGCAAAGAGCATGAAGGAATGAAATTTTTATTTCATTCCTTCATGCTCTTTGCTCTTATCCTGATGATGGATCACGGAGTGTGATCCGAAACGTTGATGCTAAAAATTACACGCAATCAAAATCCAGAAATCAAACTGAAAAATTCCTCCGAATGCCCAAGCAATGCCCTGGATTCCCACGGTTGAACACATATCGTTGGATCTTTTCACGCCCGTGACAGTGAGAATGGAAAGTTGCCACGAACTCTGCAATTCCTTCTCTCCAGAATTCCCCAGGCTCATCGAAAGGGGTTCAGGGTCATTTGTGATGATTTTGCTGACGAAAGATCTCAAATGATTGAGCCAACACCTCAAATGCTGGAGGAAGCCCCTACCCACATAGAAAATTTATATGGTGTATTATTTTCAATATGTCGGTAGGGGTTTGCTTCAGCATTTGAGAAGCTAGCTCTGTCATTTGCGATCTTCCTTAGCAAAATCATCACAAACGACCCTTCACCTCGACTTGTATTTTTTATTCTCCTCTTCCGACCTACACCGCTTCTTTTCCTTTTCTGTCTCCTTGTTTCGCTCTGAACAATGGTTTGGAGGTGCTCTATTTTCAGAAGAAGCTGTCATGATAAAGAAATATCATTTTTAGGAAAGTAATGAGCATTGCTACTCGAGAAAACAAAATAAAGCTGAAAGGTTAGGAGTCCTAACTGATGCGGGGCGCGAATCAGCGGTCACTGTTTTTTTCTAAGCAGGCAAAGATTCATATTCATTGTTTATCTGCAAACAATTTGCTAAACACAACATTTCCTTGGTAATATTGTGTACTGTCTTACTTTCATTCACTTTCTCTATCCATCTCTGTTAGATCGACGAGTTAGAGAAGTTTTTGTTTAAATTTAAACCAGTCGTTACCAACCATCCAGTAAGTACGATTTCTTCAACTTCACACAAATTCTGTGTATTTGATTTAGGGATCAAAATAAGAAAGAAAGAGATTGGTATATCTTACACATGCTTGAGATTTGTGCATTTGAAAGTACATTCAAATCGGTTACTGCAGACTGACCAAATGCAAACAGCAAGGGCTCTTCAAATCAAGCGAAGTTTCGACAGCAACTTGTCAATTAGTAAATTAATCATTAAAATGTCAAAATCATTTGCACATTTTTGCATACATGACTCATTCTTACCAAACGTAAATTGTCCCAACACGCAGATATTGCTTCCTTTTCTAGGGTTATTTCCAGATTAAGTAATGCCTACAACATGAATAGAGAAAATTAGAGAAAACAAGGGATTAAAAATAAGCATCATTTAAATACACTTCAATTTTCAATACATACACGAATAAAAGTCTGAATCAAAACATTAGAAGAGGAAGAGGTTTGTTGTGCATCTTCTGTCATTTCTGCTTCTGTGCAATAAATTCAGGAACTCCCACCTTTGTAATTATAAGAGTCGCCTTGCCTTAATTGGGTACTGGCTAAATAGCCAACTAAAACGTATCCTTTATAGAGGGATCGATTAAAAAAAAATTAAGTGTCCCTTTCGTAAGAGGATACGTTTTAGTTTGCTGTTTAGACGTTTCCCTCTAATTGGCCCTCTAGGTGAAAAGAAACGTGACTTCCCAAAATCATCTCTGTACCATGTGGAACGTGGTCCCAACTGCAGAAAAGCATTTCATGATTACACATTACTCATTTCCAACTTTAAACATCAACCTTGCAAGTTTATTGAGAATTTTAGGTCTAATTTATTTCTTGCATCACTTTCCATTTTCTTTCCTTTCATTGTAGAAATGTTTGCGGCCAACCTAAACATACCATGAGCAGTGCTCACTGAAATTATCTACATTCAAATAAATATAGAAGTGTGTTAGACGTAGTGAGAAAGCAAAGGTCCTTTTATAGTCCATTATACCAGCCATATGTTTTTGGGTCTACATATGGTGACAGCAAGAAGGAGTAATGTGCAATATCAAAGTCACCTCAAAAGTGAGTACATCCTAAGAATATTGTTGAGCCCATTTAGCAGCCTCCCAAGAAAGGACAAGGTTGTCTAAGATAAAATTCCTCCTAGGACTCAAGTTTATTTTTGGAAAAAAATAATCTTGAGAGACATATTTAATTATGTGTACTAGAACTTTAGAAATAATTGTGTCAGAGGTGTTGAAAAGTGTAATGGTTCCATTAACAACATCTTCATCTTTACCTCTAAGGATAAGTTTAATCAACCCTTGATTAATATTTTTTTCCCAATAATCTAGTTTTAGTTCCTTCTAGATAAACATTATAAAAATCATCACAAATGTAGGGCCAAAGGGATCTATACTATTCAACTGGCATTCTATTTAATCTTTGGACTCTTTCACAAAGTCATGCAATGAAGAGCTACATGAAAATACCCTACTAAAAAAATATTATCAAGATATCTATTGTACTAATAGTCTATTTTCTTAGGGATGCAACAAGCCACACTATCTTCAAGAGTTGAGACAAGGGAAATCCATCAATTCCTTGAATCTTTTCAAAAGCCATGCAATGAAGGCCTTCTTCAAATTCCCCTTTTGAAAGAAGATGATCAAGATATCTTTTGTACTCAAAGTCTATTTTCTTAGGTATGCAACAAGCCACGCTATCTTCAAGAATGAGGATAACGATGTCATCTTTAGTTTCATCAATAAAAAGACACTTGAAATATTCATAAAAGATATACATAATTTTGATTGGCTTCTTTGAAGCTTACCATATGTAGGCTTGATAGGAGGAATGTAGTTAGATTTTTATTAAAGGTGTTGAAAGAAAAAATTTAAACCTTAATTTATCTTTAATCTATTGTAACCAATATCAAATTACAACTCCTTTGTCTCTATAAACGGCCATTTTACACAAGATGTTTTCAACTTTAACATTAGACTTTTGTAAGGTGTTATCATGAGGATTATAAGATAAAAATGAATGTCCATGTTCTAGATGCCCTATGAGGGATTTTTTAAGTCGATATTATTTTATTGCAACCCTCCTACCATAATTTTGAAGGAAGGAGGCACATTTAACCATAGTTCTTTCCTTTACCATCTAATCCAATTGTCTTATTATGGTTTTAGATCAATATTCCAAATGGAAAGGAAGATATCAATGTAGTTTTGGTTCTTGATATGGATAACATGTAATTTGTAAGGAAGGTCATTAGGAATGGGGCTATAATTTGAAAAAAAATGTGTGATGGAGATTGGAAGATTTTGAAAAAGAGTGGCAAAGATGTCTAAAGTAATAATAAGGCTATCTTGAGATGGAAGAATGAGTTAACTAGGGGAATATAGAAGTGATCCGACCAGCTCAATTTCCTTAAGAAGACTTCACAACAATTTTTCCAAGTGTAATAATGAGGAATATAGAGGAAATATTTTACTAAGAAAGGGGCCAGGAACACCAAGGGAGTTTAGGGCTAATATCTAAGCTTCAAACTTGGGGATAGATAGCCATATAAGGGAGTCCCAAATATGATTAGAAGGATAATCTGCCATGTTAAAATTACTTCCCAAAACCTACTTAGTATTAGGAAGTGTGGAACTATCCAATCCCAAAGAATAATTGTGTCAACAAAAGAATTAAAGCATATATAGAGAAAAATCCCATGAGCATATCCTTAATAAAAAAAGCCCAAACTCAATGCTTGCTAGGATCATATCCAAATGCAATAATATACACTCGGTAAGAAATTGTGTGAGGCCCAAAATAGCACCACTACTCTCACCAACAGGATTGGTGTGTATGAATACAGAGTCGGGAAAAATATAGGAAGGGTAAAATCTAAATGAACTGCATAAAAACATCAATCTAATTTTCCTAAATAATTTTTTTGACATGATATTTGTGTTTTGGGAGGGTTCTCCTTGCATCTTCAAATATTGGACTTTGCATTTTAATGAGAGGATTCAAGGAGGATTTCATTGTCTCATTGTGGCACATTAAACGAATTTATTAAAGTGTTATCATGAGTGCCCATCATGAGATCGTGTCTAGGGGGGACAAACACTAGGGTCTTGATCCATAGAAATATGTGTAATATATTGAGATTGATTATTTATTGGGCTATTTGACTGATGTAGTGGTTTACAATTAGAAGGGTTGTTGTTTGAAAGGAGACTCTCTCTTCTTTTTTTCCTTTTAGAGGCTCTATATCAAGATACCAACATAGTGTCTTTGTAGAACAAACTTGTTAGGAAATAATGATCATACCCAATTACATTTAATCCATTTTCTGCATAACCGATGAGAGACAAACATATAGACAAGCTTAGAGAATCACCATGATGCAAAGATCAAATAGATAAGCCACAAGATAACACACATTATGTCATGAGAAAACCCCCATGATGAAAAACCTATCCTCCAAAAGCATCCATAGTCCATTGTATTATTCATCTACAAATAAATACAAATGACTTACATAGTTACAACAAACACCACTATAAAATCAATACCTCCAACACCTTCAAACGTGTCCAAGCATGTATCAAAACATCCAATGCCATGATTTACAACTGCAATCTTTAAAAAGACTCAATAATAACATCCCAAACTACCAGAAAACTCAAACCACTGACATGTATTTTCTTTTATAGACACAATCTCACACAAAATACAACTAGTGGTAAATAAAAACCATGTGCCACAAATCCATGTGAACATAATACTAATATTGACCCCTTGTTTAATATTGGGTACTAAGTTCACACTTTATTAGATATATTTCCACCATATTAAATAATTATAATATCATATCTCAATGTGACACTAACATTAAATATAATCTAAATGTTATAATATAAAATGGCTTCAGGAATGGAATCTCTATGGAATATCCAAGCAATCTCTGTGATGCACATTCATCTAGGTGCTCCTAGGTGCAACACACATAATAGTAAAATATAAAATTATAAATATTATGCAAGGTGGACAACACCTTATCCCCAGCATTCCCCCGCTTGTTATATACACTGCATAAGAGTCAATAATTGAAATACATCTTCAAATTTGTACATGTAACCACATGAATGTTCAACAAATTCTCTTGTGTTCCTTCAAGATACCTGCAATAAAACCAAGTGGTCACCATCTCAATCAAGTAGTCATCTCATCCTCCAACATGCCACCTATGGAAGAAAAGGAACAAGAAAAGGTGACAATACATCAATCCAAGAACATAAGCATCAAATCCAACGTGTTAATAACGGCTTCAAGCTATGGTCATAAGGAAAAAAGACCCACACAATAAGAAATGGCATCCACAACACATGTCAATACATCCAACCATCCATGCTTCATAGGTATAAAGAACATCAATAAAATCATGTCAATATATCAACCTATAAACTGCAATTAATCTCCTATAACAAAATATGTCAATGAAAAACATACCTATCAAGGAACTCCCACTACAGGAGTAGAACCAAATCTAAAAACAAATATCAAAGCACATCAACTCTACCAATATATTATCATATCAATGTGTGCTAAGTAAATAATAAACAAGTAGTATCAAGAAAAATAGCAATGATCCACACATACAGCCAATATAATTGCATACTCTCCCACAATATGTCACCATCCACCAAAATTATATGACCATGGATCACATGGAAGAAACCATAGAACGAGGAAAGAAATTCTATAAATATTAAGATGTCCTTCTACCAACACCTCAAAGAAGAAATTTTGTGTCAAGTATGATCTCCTCCAAATTCACCAAATGAAAATCCATATCAAGATCCTAAACCTCATTCTATCTCTTAGATAAAAAAAACATATATATCATGTTATGCCAACATGGATGTAAGCCTCTCACAACCAAGAAGATCAAACTCGTAATAACAATTCAAATAAATTAAATGAACCCAATAAACCATCTCCTAATATCCCCATTGATGACATTATTTTTCCATTAGTACACTTAGTGAAAAACATTGACAGAGATCATCGGTACAAGCATAACCGACGGACTATAAGCATAACCGGTGGACTGCAAGAATAACCGACAGACAGCGAGCATACCCGATAGAACAAAAAGTCGCGATAAAATGCTAAATATGGAATTGACCAATGAACACTGACAAGTGTTAACACCGACGAAGTAAACAAGATCATCACCAACGACACAGTTTTGAGAACAGAACTGATGGAGCAAAAAAAGGAATTTACCAACGAACAATTCAAGAAAGGAACACCGACGGGAAAGAAAACTGACTGACTGACAGAGCAGACCGACCATCAGAACCGACAATCAGTTAGAGAACCCGCAAATAGTGGATCTGAGTTTTACACATCAGATAAAGCATTGTAATTCTATTTTTAGAGTTTTAATTTATTTTAAATCATTACTTAAGGGTCAAGCAAGCATAATGTAAATTTTTTAAAGCATCCTAACGGATATAAAATATATCTAACTAAAGATCAAGGTCAAGTTGTAAACCTTGGATCTAGAGTTAACTTGCAAAAGCATGAATCAATAATTGAGCTAAAATCTAGTATAAATAGATGTTCAATCAATTGTGAATTATGAATTCATTATTGTTGATAGCCATGAAGAGCATCTAAGGAGCAGAAGGAAGAATTCATGCAAAGTTCATAAACATATCACACCAGTTATCAAGAACACACAGAGGCTACTGACGTGTAGACAAAGGTAAATTATTCAATCATGAAAAAATGATTACTCATACATAGGAAGCTTTATTGGATCTTTTATCAGCAATTGGAGATTGGATACATCATCAGATCAAAGACTTATGTAGTTGCATTCTAACAAGTGCATCACATCTAAAATCCTTTTGTAGAAGGTGGACTTAACCGTTCTTTGCAAATCTCTTAACAGAGTGCACACATAACAGTCTTGCTAAAGCTTCAAATGAAGTAGATCTTAACAAGTCTCCACTGTAATACTCCTAACAGGGTAGATCATCAGAAGTGACCAATTGTAAGTCTTAACCGACCCCTTCTTATCTGCAGATAGTGAAGTCTTGTGGGTAACAATCCCCACCGCAGTTTTTACTTCCTAACAGGGGTTTTCTACGATATCATATCTTGTGTCATGTGTTATCTATTTTCATGAATGTTTCTTGTATGGTTACATATTAAAGAAATTATGTTATGATTGCATATACATAAAGAAAGATGAATAGTTAGATAAGATAATTTACAAATTGGTGACTAAGGGTTAATGGGCTAACCAAGAAAAGTTTTAGAGGTATTGATTCAGCCCTCCCATCTCAGTACATCATTCCAATATAATTCCAACAATCCCCAATAAAAATATCATAATATCAAAAACCATATGCATAACGAAATAACCAATGCCAAACATATCCTAAAAAACCCTTTAGAACTAACAATTTCCATATCTCAAGATACATATCTAGGAAAGATTTAAAGCGTAAATGTAATGCACCTAAAAGGAACAACAAGCAATACTTCTCAAGTAGTAAATTGTTGAGTAGACAAAGAGTGGGGAATGAGAATGCTCATCAAGATATCCAAGTCACCGTGACTCATCCAAGAACACTCCCCTCTTAATTTCATACCAAGTGAAAGCTCCACGGTCTTCTTGATGAAACCATCAACCTTCTCTTGATACATATCTCTAATCACAAGAGAACACCAGCATCACCTAAGTCTCCATGTATCCATGCCAAGCTCCATATTCAACATAGCACCATCATGAAGTAACTAAGAATATGATCATGTACTCAATATCAAGAGAAAAAACCAAGATCAATGTCAAAGCTCCAACCGCATAATCAAGAACATAAACATGACAACATGGTATAACCATATTTTCCTAGAATACCATATAATCCATATGAACTTATCACATAGATATAACATGCCTAAACTCTAAGATAGCAACCAAGACTATACCATGACATAATAGAAAACATGACAATATGTCAAAAAAAATCACATACAATACGTCAACCAAAGATTCCATGAGTCCTCCAAGATGCCAACATCTCCAATCATCATGAAGATAATCATCTCCTACTAGTGAACTAGAAAATGTGAAAGACCTTTCTACAACCAAAAGGATCTAAGGAAACGTCCAAGCTATTAGAGTATATAGTTATCTTCACTTATTAATTATATCATGTTGATATTAATTATTAAGTTAGTCGTACTCTAATTTTCACTTAAGCTTTCTCTTAGGTTAGCTTTTTCCCTTTTTAGGGTTTCATTCACCTTTAAGGTTGAATGCTTGTAATTATTGTTCATCACTTTGGAAAGATAATTTTGCTCTCACTCGGCTCAGTTTTTCCAAGGCTTCTGTCTCTGTGGTTTCCATTCAGCATTAGGTATTTGCATGCAGGTGTTCTTGGCGAGCTGTGAAGTTGGATTTCTCAACTTCTACATGGTATCAGAGCCACCATGTCGTTGCCTAGTCTGAAGGTTTTTCGAAGTCGTGAGTCGCAGACGAAAGCCACAGCTTCTCTTGGGTTTCTTCTTCACTTTGGAGGAGGCGCTATTTTCTGGAGCCGTTTAAGCAAAAAGGGACTCCACCATTGCGTTTAGAAGGCCCGGGAGAGTCGAAATACCTATAAACTTTATTGGTTTTGGTCACAGTGACCCCAGAAGAAAAAAATCGACCTCCTAGGCCGTACGGCTCAAAAAACGAGGCAAAAATAAAAATAAAAAATAAAAAAAAGGTTTTTAAATAGTTTTTTGGGGCTGCCGGAGCACGCCACCCCCGCGTCACCCCGCAGCCACCCCGGCCCGGCTCAGTCTGGCCCGCGCCGCCCACCAGCCACCCACCGACCGCCAGTCTTCGGTGGAGCAGCTCCACCACTGGCGGCGCCACCTGCCACCGTGTTGCCGCCCAGGAACCGCCCGGGAGTGGCCAGCCACCGGTCTGCCACCAGCCCACCACTGGGTCCACCGCTAGCTGCCAGGTGATGTCATTGCTGACCTCACAGGCCGAAAAAGCTTTTTCCGACGGTTTTTTGAAATTTTTCGGCAATTTTTGAAATTTTCCGGCGACAGCCTCGATGGCCGTCAATTTTTTGCCAGTGGACAGTGACGGGTGGTTGAACGTCAATTTTTTTCCAGTGTCTAGTTTTTTCCAGAGAGTTGGTTTTCGGAGGGGCACTTGGTTTTTTGGCCATATCTTGGGCATACAGTGTCCGTTTTCAAAAAATGAAATATCGCCAGAAAGGTGTTTCCGAGCCGGACGTGATAATGCTAGTCTTGATCACTGGTTCATCCATTTAAGCTCTTGTTTTTGGCATCAAAGTTGAGGCTTCATTTTCCTCCTCTGCATTTGAACCTCAGGTTTTTCACTTGTTCTTTCTATTTTTTGCTTCATTTTGTGGTGTAAGGGAGTTAGTTTGATAGTTAGTGGGGGGTGCATATTTCTTTCTACATTTTCAATTCAGAGAGACCCTTCTTCCATCTTATTCGAGTCAATATCAGACACATCCATTGTTGTTCTGACTCCACATAACTACCACACATGGAAGCCACAAATGACTGGAATCCTCATGTCACGAGGTTTATGGTCCTGCCTGGATGCGGCTCAGCCACTTCTACCAAGCCCTTATGAGGCTCTTATGCACAGAAATAGGATTGATGAGGCAATGGGCCTCATTGCCATGAACATTTCAGATGGGTTTTTGTTCCACCTGGATGGTCTGACCACACCCAGGGATATGTGGGACAAGTTTTCCACCTTGTTTGGCACAATGATTCAATTCAGGGTTCTCCAGATAGATGCAGAGTTGACCTCCTTGGTACCTGAATCATTCACCAGCATTGAGGACTTCCTGATGAAGTTCAAGTCTATTTGATCTATTTTACAGGTTGCTGAAAAGACGAATTCAGATGATGAGTGTATCTTTCTGATACACTCAAAGCTTCGAGGCCCTAAGATCAGATTTTCACTTCTACCTTCTACTCCACTATGGATGCACTAGGTGCACGTCATGTTATGCCTTCTTTTGAGACCTTCTATGACAGGTTACCTCGTGAGCAGTCCAAGCTCAGTTAGATGGATTCTCTTACAGGTTCACAGTCACAGGCATTGCTTGCCAAGTCATCTCAGGACACACAGAAGCTAAAGCCGAAGCAGATATCTGATTCCTCTTCTCAGCACTCTACTGGCCCACCATCTTCTTCTAAGAAGGATAAACAGAAGACCAAGAACCCTACATGTTCCTATTATCAGAAGGGGCCTCATGATGAGTCACATTATTTTCAGAAGAGATTTGATGGCTATGAGAAACAGATTGCAGATTTGCAAGCTCTCCTTCAGAAGAGCACTATTTCCTCTCCATCCTCTTCCACCTCATAGGGGTCTACTTTTCAGTCTTATGCCACATCTTCGACATCTGGACAGGATTTTGGACAGGGTCATGCATTACGGGCTTTCGTTGCAATCCCTTCCCAGGTCGCTTGGATATTGGATTCAGGTGCTTCTCACCATATGGCATCTTCTCCGGAGATCTTCTCTTCTATTGAGGCCTCTCCTATTCCCCACATTCTCATGGGGAATAACACTGTTATGCCAGTCTACGGGAAAGGTTATGTACGCATTCAGGATGGCACATTCAATGATGTATTGTATGTTCCATCTCTATCTGCAAACCTTCTCTCAATTTACCAGATAACATACAGTGGATCAGGGAAGACAGTTGAGTTCACACCAAATTCTGTCTTCATTCAAGATAGTGCGACAGGTGACATTATTGCTATAGGGACAGTTGATCATTCCACCCGTCTCTACACCTTTTCTCACTTTGATCCACCATCTCCATTAACGGAGCTCAGCTCTCCTCTTCCGTGAGAGCCTCATGTGGTGCAGTCAGGTCACTTAAACCTCTATGTTGTTCCTGAGACTACTGCTATGACTGCCACACCACACCTTGTTGAGGTTTCTTCTCTTCAGCAGGACTCTTCTTCAGCACTGCCAGACCCTCCAGCTCCATTCATCGAGCCACCAAGTGCAGTTGTTGAGGATTCCACAGAGGACACTCATCTCCTCTCTCATGATAGTGTCAGCACACCTGTCATACCACTTGCATTGGGGATTCCATTTCAGGATCCTCGTGTCTACTCCTTTGAGCATCAGCTCGGCCTTCCAATGACACCCCATCTTTCAAGATTACCTCTTCACTGCTCACTGTCTTTTACTCCTTTGCATTGGAGTCACAGTGGTTTGTTCATTGATCCAGGGGTTATTTCATTCTGGGGGGGCTTTGGAGCCTCGACCCTCTCTCTCGAGGGGGTTGGCAGCATGCATTGTACTCATGGCTTTGAGAGAGTCTCTTGAAGTCATTCTTTGTCTTTTGCTTGCTTTTGTATCTCTTTTTGGAGAGGGGTTTTTCCCACTGGGTTTTCTTCTTTATCTCCGATTCATAGAGATTTCTGTGTATTGGGTACCTGATCAGGCCTTGTTGTCGGGACCCATTTTCCTACTTTCATAGCTGTGCTAGGTTAGCTTACCTCCTGAGCTTCGCTTAAGGGGGGGTGTTAGAGTATATAGTTATCTTCACTTATTAATTACATCATGTTGATATTAATTATTAAGTTAGTCATACTCTAATTTTCACTTAAGCTTTCTCTTAGGTTAGCTTTTTCCCTTTTTAGGGTTTCATTCACCTTTAAGGTTGAATGCTTGTAATTATTGTTCATCACTTTGGAAAGATAATTTTTCTCTCACTCTGCTGAGTTTTTCCAAGGCTTCTGTCTCTGTGGTTTCCATTCAGCATTAGGTATTTACATGTAGGTGTTCTTGGCGAGCTGTGAAGTTGGATTTCTCAACTTCTACAACACTAGAGAAGATCATCCACAAAGGCGAATCACATCATATCCAACAACTCCCACATAAAATATTTCCAATATTCTAATTCATAATCGAATTTACTACTTTAGGCATTTATATGATTTAGGAGTCACCTATTATATTCTTCATGATCCCTAATCGGGAACATATTTTAAACCCTAAAGGAGAGCCTGAGCTTTAGCCTTGTTGTTAGTTCAACTGGATAATTTATCAGCTTTTAAAGCCTCCATTTCTCTTTTATGGTTTCCGATTAGCAACCAACCCTAAAAATCCTTGGGTTGCCTTCAACAAAACTTTCAAAGTTCATCTTTTGCCCGCCTTTGTCAAGAGGAACCCATCTCATGTCTTCTCTAGGATTGTGAAGTGGATGAACTTTGGACTTTCCCATAAATAAGGTGGACCATCAAACCGTTCCAAAATTATATTGGTTTTATTGTCCCAATGAATAAACACACTTCTCTTAATAGATTGATTTCTGATTGCACAATTTACCATTTTCATAATGACATTTTCAACCTTGTTAAAAAAGATTTCAAATACCATACTTTTATGTTAAAAATTTCTTCTATTTCTCTCCTAGTACAATTCCCGAATCTCAATTGAGGGGAAAATGACACCATTATGGAGAATAGGCCAATCCCTAAAGAAGGATAGAATGTCCAATGACTCCACTTCAAAATGGTACAACCCTTCCTTTTACTTCCCTCATAAATTAAAAAAATAGTATTTCTAATTTTGTGTGAAGGTAGGGGAGAGGAGCCAGAACGTGCACACCCTAACATCGGGGGTCCACGTGGGTCACCACTTCCTTTTTTAATTTTCCACCTTATCTGGCCTAGTTGGCAAACCGAAATCAAAAGTTGAGCCCATTTGGAAATGCCTAGCCATGTGTCGCGATGCGATTGGTGCAAGGTAGGAAAATTTTTCATTTTGGACTGTCGATCAGGATGTGCGTGGTCACCAAGATGAACATTGGAGTTTAGCCTTGGGTACAGATTAGGGTGGATGTGTAGTGTGTTTCTATTGTGTCATCATATCCACCACCCTAACCGCCAATACTTCACGTGGCCACCTTACGCTGCAACATGCAGCTGCATTTACTACGCGTCAAGTCACCTTAATTTCCCTTAATGGGACTATATTTCTCATCACAATTCCATTCAATATGCCTTCTCCATGGATTGAGACACATAACATTTCTTTTGTTCTTTCCTATCCTGGAGTCTTCAATTAGTTAGGAGCCAAAACATGTTCGACAGAACCCTGCAAACACGGAATGTCGCCATTATCTTCTTGTGAATGGACCACCTTTCACTTTGACTTTGCAGTTGATTTAATGGTTTCTTTGCATTTTTATATGTTGTTGTTTCCTATTTTTCCAATTTCCTCTAACGACAAACAGTTCTTTCTATTTTTTCTACTTGTTTTTCTTGTCGCAAGACAAACCATTGTATTTCTACGTGATACTTGATATTTTGAGGTGAAGGAGGTAGACGACAACAAGCTATGGGAGGATATTTGGGAGCGCATATACCATCTGGTCTTTGATGGAGGGGACGATAAATCTCCTCACTAAGGCCACCTCTCACCATTGGGCCCATTTAAATCTATGTAGTTTTGGTTTCTTTTCTTGTTTCGCTAACACATACCTCCACTGTCTATTGTTTTGCATGTCTTCGATTTCAAATGACATTTCTCTGTTGCTTTGTATTTTTGAAAATGATTTACTATGTTCATTAACACTATTAACCTCAAGCGAATTGACCTCTTGTGTTCTAGTGTCAGTGGCACATTCACAGTGAAGGAAAATAGATATTTCTCGATTGTCAAGAACCCCTGTTCATTTTCGGCCTCCTACAAAGTATATTTGTGTTTTCCTCTTCATATTTTACAAGTTTGATGGGTTTTCATTATAGAAATGATGGGGTTTAAGGGTTTATTACCTTTCTTCTTGACGGGTTGACGATGAATGCAAATAGGTTGCAAAAATATTGGGGTTTAAGGGTTTAATAAGCTATATACTTCATGGTTTGACAAATTTTGCTTACATGTTGTGGTTTTTTAATCATTTTATCTACTTTATGGTTCCATTTGTACTGCCTCTGGAAATAGTTATGGCTTTCAACTTATTTATGTGTCATTCGTTGTCTATGGAAAAGACATTTTCAGTCTTTGTGGTTTCAAAAAAAATTCACAAATTGGGTTTTGCGTGTTTCTATATTTTGCAATAAGTTATTAATTTTGGAACTTCTTTTTGCCTACTTCAGTTTTAAATTTATTGTTAATGGGTTTTAAATTTCAATTCCAATATTGGGAGTTTCAATGTGATTGTTAATGTTGTGTGTGTGTGATGGTGGGCGCCATTTGTGTGTGTGTGATTACACCTTCATGAAATTAGGATTAGTAACAACAACTCTATGGAAAGAAAATGTTATTTAATCTAAGAATTGAAGTTAAAACTCATGACATCTCATGGTTTTGTATCTAAGATTTGTTAAGAGAGCTCTCAGTCTTAATCTATCTCAAGGGCAATCCTAGAACGAGAAGAAAATGATAAACAATGCTCTAATCTAGCTCAAAATGCTCCAAGATATGCTATAAAACCAACAAATGCTTCTAAAGATGATATTCTAAATGCTATGCAAATGCTGAAATATTATCAAAAGCTCTCAAATGCTCTCCAAATGTCTATAATAAGGATGCTTTGCTCTTGAAATTCTTGGATCTCAAACACAAAGAAAATGGCTTGTATTTATAGCAATTTCCCAAGGGTAGGGGGTAGAGTGAGTTGATCATGATCAAGCTTTGGTTGAGT
>MU227524.1:1161301-1179171 GCA_018584345.1 Thuja plicata
ATTAATCCCTTTTAGGCTTGAATTTAATTATTTGATTTCATGATTATTTAATCCTTTGATTTAATTTGATTTTTGTCCACTTTGCTTGATAAATGTCCATTTGATTTTGATCCATTTTAATGCATTTGATGAGATTTGAGGCAATTGGCTGATATTTACAATTTTGAATGCTTAAGATACACCTGGTCAAATTTAGATGTCTACAAATGCATTCTGAATTCATTTCCTTTAATTTGTTCTAGCTTCTTAATTTCTACTATCAACATTTTCAAACAATTTTTAACATAAGATTACTTTTTATTAAAAGGAATTAGAGACAGTTTTTATTCTAAACTGTAAGACATTTAATGACAGAGAGAATTTTTTTGGAAAAACAACTACTCATGACAAAGTTAAAAGAATGGTCAAAAAATTATTGTTTACTATTAAACTTTAAAAAATGTCAACATTCTCGATGTGGGAACTTACGGTTAGGGGTAATGGAGAAAATTAATTTATAAATTTTAGTCTAATTTGGAAAATAATTTTTCTTGCATAAGATAAAATCTTGGATATACCTCTTCCATTTCTTTTATGTCTCAATGTTTCGTTGTTGGAAAAAGGTTTGGAGGAGCTGCCATGATAACAAACATCGGTGAAAACCAAAGAAAAGTATTTTTTTCCCTCTGTTTTTCTAAGATTTTTTCTCTAATTGAACCACCACGTCGTTTTATTCTGTTTTTAATTTTTTTGATACTTTTAATATTAGTTTTTTTATAAAATTTTAAAACAGTAAATTATTATAAATATATAATTAAATTTAGAATATTTTTTAAAAATAAAAATAATATATTATATTATATGAAAATAAAATCTTATTTTTTAATAAAATATTTTTTTAGTAAAAATCATGGTTTATAAATCATCGAATGCTCATTTTTATATAATTCTCAAAACTTAATAATAGCTTCTTATATTGTTTTTTTAAGCTTTCTTTGTATAAGATTTTGAAAAAATAAATTATTCTAAATATAATTAAATTTAGAAAACTTTAAAAAATAAAAATGGTTACCTAGTTGAATCACATTAAATAGTTGATTAATAATAAATGAATATTGTCAAATACTAGTTGGAGTAATATATAAAAGATATTATAGATATATTTTTTGATTAATTTTAAAATTACAGTATTTTATATGGGCATTAGGTGTGAAATTGAAGAAAATGTTGTCTTCGTACAAAGAAATATTGCTTGTAAGGAAAATATAGTAATGGATCAAAATGTAACTTTTTAGTCGTGTACTTCAATTTATTCTTTACTTGCATACCATTAATTTGTTAATAAAAGGGAACCAAGCAATAATATAAAAGGATTAATTGACTAATAATAGATTAATTGGTTAAGGTTTGTAAAAATTTATTTATTATAAATATTAAATTAAAAACATAGAATGCAACCTAAATCTATGTAAATCCAAATGAAATAGATAAGATCAAAATTAAAGTTAAATGGTTAAACAAAATTAGCAATTTATGTTGTATATAAAAATTTTGATTCGACCTAAATAAGTTTTGAGAGAGAGAGAGAGAGAGAGAGAGAGAGAGAGATGGGGGAGATGAAGAGAGGGGTATTGAAAGAGACTAGGACAAGGAGAAAGGGAGAAAGGAAGAATGGATTTAGGCTTTAGGGCTTATGGTTATAAGATTTACGGTTTAGGGACTAGTATAGGTTTTGGAGCTTAATATAAATACCAAGTAAATATAAATATTTTCTTTCGTACATCCTATTAAATGTTCACATAAACTTAGGCCCCGTTTGTTTGGCGGAATTGGAATTGAGTCAAAACCTTATTATCACAAAATCAGGTTTTGAAATCCCGGTTTTGCATCTTGGGGAATTGGAATTTGACTCAAAACCTTATTATCGCAAAACCAGGGTATGATTTCTAATTCCACCTATTTAGTGGGAAGATGACGCCACTCATTTTGGTGTCTAAACCCGATTTTGCTTACAAATCCAGAATTGCAATTTAGAGAAACAAACAGCGGATTTGCAAAAACGAGAAGTGTCACTCCCAAAAACGGGAAGTGTCACTCCCAATTCCGTGAAACAAACGGGGCCTTAGTTAATTAGCTTGATTCCAAATGAATACATCAAATCTTCATATTCTCTCTCTCTCTAAACCCCAAAACCCTATATCCATAATTTGTAAACCTTAAATTTGTTCTCCATTTTCCCTCTTTCTTTTCTGATCTCTCACTCTTTCCCTTATTCCCTTATCTCCTTCCTCACCTCTCTCCCCCTCTCTCCCTCTTTACATGTTTAGTATTATGCATAGAGTTATGGTTGTGATTTGGTTACTATTTAGGGTTTAGGGTTTAACAATAGGATTATAAATAGGTTCTTATGTTGAGGGTTATTATTTGCATTGTTGTTAGTATTATTGTTAGGCTTAGGGTTGAGGATTATGTTTAAAGTTTAGCATTAGAATTGTGGTTACATTTAGGGTTTATATTATAGCTGCAACTAAGGTTATGGATATGATTAGGGTTAGGGTTAGCTTTGGGTTAGGGTTAGAGTTAGGGTTAGGTTTAAGGTTAGTGTTAGGGCTAAGGTTAAGCTTAGGCTTAGGGTTGTAGATAGGCTACAAAAGGATATAAGGACCCTACATCTGTGCAAGTGTTAATAGGTTGTAGGGTTTTTTTAAATTTATTTGTAACTCATCATGTTATCCAAAGATTTACTGCTAATACATCATGTTATCCCCTTAAGCTTTGTGCCCTACACCTCGGGCTACTACCTAATGCATCCCATGTTATTACATAGTAGGTTAGATTTTCTTTGCTTTCCAATAAGTGCCCGTGCGCAGTTGTTTCCCTATTGGAAATAGAAATTTTTGTTCTTTTATTCAGGTTGCAAAATTTTTCATGATGTTACAGACAGATAACACGCATTTTTAACGTTGGTGACTCCATGCCCAATAGATTGTTAAAGATCATTGATATCATGCTTAACAGGCAAGCATCCCCACTGAGTAACCATAAATTTTTCTTATTGTTACCACCATTTAGCCCATCATATATAACCAAGTTGAGATTTGTTACAGTGGGATAAACTTTCATGTTATCTGAAGTTATTGCAAACACATCATGTTATCTTCCTTACTAACGGGCCCTATTCTATCACCATAACGCTCAAGCATCTTCATAACGATCAATAGCTCTGGTTCTTTCTTAAGCACCTTGTCATGTGGTCAACAAATTCAATGCCATGTTAGCATGGTAGCCTAATACGTCGTGTTTTCCGCACTGACTTTTTCTTACTCCAGCAACCAACCACCTTCTACCACGTGGATCTAGACACCTCAACTGTCAGCCAATGTGGGCTAGTTTTTTCCCCTGTTCTCTCAATCGTAATGCCCATGCATGTTGATCTTCATCAATGGTCCTCATTTCTTCGCATTTGCACAGTTATTGCAAATTGCTCGCCAGAGTTAAGTGTGTTGCTGTGCGGTCAACGGTTAATATCACGTCAGCTGGGTGGACAAACACGTTATTTTTTCCATTTCAACATTATCACCATGCATCTTGGTTTTCATCAAAGGTCCTCATTTCTTCACGTTGGTGTAATTATTTCAACCTAGAGGTTCAACTTAAGAGAGCAACCACGCCACCCATCCAATCTAAAAGCAAATCCATCAACGGTTGTGTTTTAATCTTGCATTGGGGGATTTTTTGGCTGCATCTCAACTGTCTATTTGCACGCCATTCTTGCTTGAATGTTACATCGATGGGATAATATTTCGATGAAGCAACACACATGTCTCATCGACATTAGGTTTCAACAAGAAAAAAGGGAAGCTCCAACAAACCAACAAGCAAAACCAAGAAAGGATAACATGACATGTTATCCCACCAGATATTTCGATGAAGGAAGCCATTTTTCCAAGACGCCAACCTCTTCCTTTGATCCGCAATGTTATATTGGTACCATCACTTTTTGGTGGGACAACTCATTTTGATGAAGCACCTTTTGACTTCGGCGATCCTCCATTATATATCAAAATTGGATTTTCAACAAGACTTTGCCTATGTTCTATCGATGAAGCATTTTGGATAATACGACATGTTAACCTCTGGAAAACATGACGTGTTAGCTAATCGGGGAAGATAACATGACCTTTTGGCCCTGACAGAGTTTTGAAAAATTTATGTTAATTTATTTGATACTGATAGAAACCCTACCTAGAGTAACTAGTGAGAGAATAAAATGCATATCTTGGTCCTCTGCAAGTAAAAAATCCTACAATATGCTAGGTAGGAAGGAGTTTTTTTCATGGGCGTGTGGGCAATGGATGCAAAAGGATATAGCAAATATGCATCCTTGTGAGGGTCAATAGGTTGCGGTGTTTTCTTTAATTTCTTGCTAATGTGTCATTTTATCCGACAATTTGCTGCTAATAATTCATGTTATCCCCCTAATGCTTCTCATCATGTTAAAAAAACTTTTAAATGATGTTTCTCAAAATAAACTCAAATATCAAAAAGATGAAGGTGAGTTAATTAAGCATAGCGAGGACCACAAAATTTTGGGAAGAAGACTAGACTAACCAAAATGTCCAAAAACTAACCAAACAGACCCAATAGACAAGAAAAGAAACATGGAAAGAAATAAAACCTATATAAATGTGTACAATGTGCATGGAGAATATCTTTTTTCAAGAGAAAAGGAGTTTCAAAAATTTCCCAAGCATGAGTGATTCATAAAGTTCGCCATTAAGGCTTTTTAGAAAATATATATCTTCCCCACGAGAGTTGTTGATTAGATAGGGACCTATCCAAAGAAGGTCAAGTTTCTAATGCTCCCCTTTATCTTGACATCTTACATTCCACATGAGAACCACATCATTAATTTGAAACTTCCTCTTTGAATCTTTTTTGTCAAATAAGCACTTCAGTGTTTACTACTTTTTTAGATTTTTCTTTGTGCATCTCTCCTTTACTCATCCAATGCAATCAAATGGTTCATTCCCTCTAACATTGTATAATCAATAGTGTCATTATTTTCTTGAATGAGCTTGTATACTAGTAGAATATTGCAAACATTTTGCTTCCATCTCAGACAATAGTTCAAAGGGATATTTCCATGTACAACCTTTGTAACAATTACCCTATCATCCCATAATGCCAATTTAAGTTTTTAGTTTCATACATCTTGTTCTTCCCAATGATCCTCTTGATTGTATTCATCAAACTTTTGTTTATATATTCTGCTTGATTATTTCCCTATGGATAGTATAATGAACAGTATGAAAGATTTATACCATATTTATTACAAAATTTTGAAAATTCACCTAATCTAAAATACATGGCATTATGTATTATCAAATTGTCCAATACTCCACATCTGGTTATGATGTGTTCCAACACAAAAAAAAATTACAACATAACAAGTAACTCTCCTAGTTGGAATTGTCTAAATCCATTTAGTAAAGTAATTAGTGGCAACTAAAATTGAATTATGTCCACTACTTGACTTTTATGCAATTTCACCAATTAAGTGAACGGACATTATTGAAAAGGTGCTTCAATTGTTATAGCTTTGAGTAGTAATAGACTTGCATACTTATCTTTCTTAAAATCCCCCTTTTGTCATAGAAATATGAAAGGAGAAGAGTCAAATTGACTCACGTGTATTTTTTTCTTGTTAATATATAGGTTTTGTAGGGTTTAATAGATTTAGAGGATTTAAATATTAAAAAGAGGAGGGTTTTTAACATTAGTGTCCAACACACATTGTTAACATTAACTTTGTGAATACACATTGTTAATATTAATGGTAAACACACATTGTTACCATGGTAGATTGATTACATGAAACTCAAGGCAATCTTCATTTTTAGGATATATAGGCTAACCTATAGATTATACTAAATTCCAAGTGCTTAATTTGAGGGATGTTTTGACATAGTTTCTCTTCAACACTTCACTTAAACATGAGGGATCACAAGGTACTCTCAAACACTTAAGTGACTTCCAAATGCTAGATGGTGTGTCTATGGAAGAGACTTTGGAGCTTCGTAAATTGGTCCAAATCTAACTAAATTTATTGACGTTTTCTATTAATCAATTGAGAAGTTGTTGATGAATTGAGAAATGCCTTAAAGAGATGGGATTTTCATTTCTTTTCCCACTTTTTATTGCAAATTTAAACCAACAAAAAGAATTCTACCAATGTGTGAATAGTGTGAAGGGCATAACACAAGCTGTACAAAATTCAAAATTGAAGCAAATACATTTGGTAGGTATAAAACCACATTCTGCAATCTTTGCCAACATTTAAAAAAATGAAATACCCTAGAAGTAATGCCAAAATGAGCAAAAATAACCCTATAAGACATTTTTGCTAAAATGAATAAAGGACTGAGTAGAAAAAGAAACGCAGAAAATGTTAATGTTATGTGGAAGAACATAGGTGACAGCATAACAAGTATGGTGAAGACCAGCGGTCGTCAATTAGCACACTAATCATATATTTAAAGATAAGACAAAATGAGGATGCTATTGTAGAGTAAAAATTAAAAAAATAATTAGCATCGATGGGTATCATGTTAGGATTAAAAAACAGATATCTTAATAGTTAAATGCAAATACGATCAATAAAACAAAAAAATAAAAAACCACACACAGAAATAAGGCACAAAGAATTTAACAAGGTTCACCCAATCTAGGGCTACATCCACCAAACAAAGAGTCCAATATTATTATCCAATAATTTCAATCAATTACAACCACTGATCCCTTGTAGCTTAATATCACTATAAATGCTACAAATTCTTCTTCGGTCTTACAAGCCATAACCCTGACATTGTTTTTCTTATAGAAAAACCCTAAACCTAAAAATTGTTTGAAGATTTAACTTAGGGAAATGCTTGACGAGTTATCCTAGGAAAATGCTTGACGAGTTAACCCAAAAAATTATAGAAAAGTATACAGTACTTTCCTGATCAATCACCACAAACCAACAATCTCCCACTTGGAGACAGTCCTGTAGCAATACGACTACCCCTATAGCTCCCACTAGAAAGAAACACCCTGGACTATGTTGTTTTGTATTATTGTTTTAGTCATGAAGACCAACTGAAGTTGAAGAGGAGCTCATCTTCTCCCTTATCCCTGCCTTTTTCAACATATCTGCTAGATTTTCATTTATATGTATATTTTCCAGCCTTAACCATCCATCATCCAATATCGACCGAATGAAGTGATACCTCAATTGTATGTGTTTTGTCTTTGAATGCAAGACATTCTTTTCAAGATGAATGATACTCTGGATGTTCGTAAACAAATAATTTGTTAACCTGTATTTTGTCTAATTCTTCCATGAGATATTGTAGTCATATCATCTTCTTGCTTGCCTTTGTTGCAACTACATAATTTGTCTTTGTGGTGGATAAAGAAACCACCTTTTTCAACCTATATATCCAACTCACCATTGTTCCATCGATAGTAAAAACATATCTTGTTGTACTCCACCTAGTATCAATGTCTCCTAGCGAATCTGCATCAACATAGCCTGGTAAATCAATGCTAGAGAACCCAAAACATAAACATTTATTGGATGTCCTCTCAAGTATCTGAGAATCCATTTTACCACATTCTAATACTCAACTCTTGGATGAATCATAAACCTACTAACTGTTACAGTTAATAGGTACTGAGAGGGGGTGAATCAGACCAAACAGATAGTAAACTAATTCAACCACTTATCTAAATAACTGTTGAAATACTTTCCAAACTATAAAGCATATAACCGATGCAAATACATAAAAGAAAGTAATATCAAGCATCCATAAATTCATCACACATGAAAAAAAATATTTTCATGTGGAAACCCTTGTAAGGGAAAAAAACCATGGTGGGGATGACACCCACAAGCCCAATATTGTAGTAAATGATGTTTCCCTGTTAGGAGCTACAAATACCCTTTATGAGGGTTCACCCTGTTAAGAGTTACTCGTACATTGTTAGGAGTACAAATAGATCAGCTATGATCTACCTCAGTAGAGGATTTCAAACCTCAATAAAGAAGTTACCCTGTTAAAGGATTTACAAAAAGAACTTGTTAGAGTTCACCCAGTTAAGGGATTTTGCTTGTTACAACTATTAGGGAATAACAAGATTAGTGATATGGATGTAGCACTGATTGCTTGTAAGATCCAATAAGTTCTTTGTACTCTGTAACTGCTCTCTGCTCTCTAGCTATCATTTTTATGATCGCAACCTCAAATTGAAATCACAAAACCCTAATTACCCAGAACAACTCTTACAACTTCTCTCAACAACAACTTTAAAATATGAGCAGATACTATATATAAACCACTTCCACCGACATAAAAATGATCTTCAAGTTACTTTCCCGTGAAATCACCATGTGTCAAATTGATAATATTGATGAATAAAATGATTTATCATGGCCGCGTTAGGTCAAGATAAGATCTGGAAGTTATATCTCCAAAGTAGTCAAATACGTTTTGACTTCTCCAATGCAACACCTTAATTCTGACTTAAATGTTTGCATCGATCTCATAAATATCAAAATATTGAATGTATAAAATTTATTCCACATCATCATATCATTATAAATGATCGCACATACTTTACCAATCCACTAATCTGTGATCTAATGACCGATACTCAAGAACATAGTGTTCTACCTATCTTGATGTATGTGACACTAAAAACTATCTCACCACTCAACCAAATGAGTTGTGGTTGGAACCACATTGCAATCTAAAAATTTTGAAGTTGTATCTATGACCGCCCCTCATAATTCCACTTCTACCATGATCTCCAGTGATGTTCTTTTGGAAGTATAATACAGGAAAGCAGTCTACTGATAGGGGTGAATCAGATCTACAAAAATTTTACACTTATAAAACAAACTGATTCAACATGTATTTATAAACATAAACTGAAATTCTGTA
This sequence comes from Thuja plicata, assembly GCA_018584345.1. Classification (NCBI taxonomy): domain Eukaryota; kingdom Viridiplantae; phylum Streptophyta; class Pinopsida; order Cupressales; family Cupressaceae; genus Thuja; species Thuja plicata. Next base: position 1,170,268 of record MU227524.1, read on the forward strand.
ACAGATCTAACATCTAATCATATCCATAATGAACACATATATAACACAAAGATTTGGTAACCCAGAAACCCTTGAAGGTAAAATTGGGGTGGGGATGAAACCCAAAAATCTTCACTACTGCAGTAATAAAGTGTGTCTATTAGGGCTACAAAGTTTTATCACTTCTAATGATCTACCCTGTGAGGGGTCTGCCCTGTTAAGAGCTAACAAACTTATACAATCTACCTTGTTAAAGGATTTAAAACTTACAACTAAGTAAGCACTCTATTAAGAGATTTACAAAGGCCTATTAGGACCACTCTGTTAAAAGATTTACCATGATTCACTTGCTAGAATGTATCAGTACTCGATCCTTCGGTCTGCACTACAAATGATGATAATGGATCTCTTATTTCCAACTCTTAACTGATCTCTCAATCTGATATATCTCTTTACTGTCCTTCCCTGCTCTTCTCAATCACTCTGCCTGATCTATGCTTCAGATATGCAAAACATGCATACACACCCGATCTTTGCTCTTCACATATGCATCCACACACATATGCATCCATTGGGGCTTGAAGCGTTTCATATATAGATCAGTGATGAAACATCCAGATCAAGATCAACGATCTAGATTCATCACATTTTGTCGCTTAGGCATCCCTCATTTTTATTGGTTGCATGGCTTACATAGGGATCCATGATCTCATAAATAATGTGTAATTAATGCAATAAATATCTGTGAATGATCATTAAATGATTCATAGAAATCAGCCAAAATGGTTTACCAAGGTATTTGTGTCATTCCAAACACATATACAAAAACTGTCTTACTCGGCATATGTAAACTCTAGTGTTTGGTCAATATTGTCTCACTCGGCATATCTATATGTTGTCACTCAACACTAACTCTTCTATGCAACTCGGAAATCATTCTTCTTGGCAACTATTGAGTACTTGGTGGCCACTGACTTGCTCGACAATAACTACTGCTCGGTCAATACATAATATTATACAAATCATTTACATTCTCGACCTTAGTGGTATGGCTCGGTCGCAAAGACGACCGACCAACCTACCTTGATTCGGACTAAGTGTGTGACACTAATAGACAACAAGACTTGGAGATCAACAATCTCCCCCTTTGACATTAGTGGAAAAAACACTTTATCACGACTCTTCAGTCCTTTACAAAAATAGTACTCAAGTAGACTTATAACTCCCCCTAGGATTTTGACTCGGTCTTCATAAAGATTTCACTACATATACAATATATGTACATAATTCCAAAAAAATAAATGTTATACCTTATAACTTATTTTTCATTTATTTCCCCTTTGATGACATTCATTGCATTTCTCCCTTTTTGTCACTCTTGTCTACTGGGGTTGTAGGGGTCAGACCATACTTGTCCATAAATGGTTTATGAATTTGTAGGATCATCGCCAATGCATTATCCCAACTGATTCTGACAGATTCTAAAACCTATAACTTGATTTCTAGCTCGACAACTAGATCAATCAAACTCTCTGCAATATTCATAGGTGGATCTTTCTGTGCTAATTCATTTTTTGCTTTCACCTCTTTTTGCATGACCTCCAAATGAGGTATCAACGTAGTCTGAATAGAAATTAATTTTTCCCTTATTCTGCAATCATTAGCCATGAGCTCGGTTAATCTCCCTTGGGCATGTGTCAACCTGTTAAAATGAATAGAGCTGGAACTTGCATCCATGCTCAGTGAATGTCCTGTTGACAGATTGGAAAGTGCAACCTGCTTCACAGTAAGCTTTGTTGCAACTTTCTCAAGTACTTTGGTCTCAAAATTTCTCTCAGACCATTGCATGAGCTTCTCATTTGCATTGATATCATCATTGTTCACCTTTTGAACAATATGAACCAATTGATCTAATATAGTTGTCTGTTCATTTATATCTTGAAACTCAAATGCATCAATAATGATATCTTTAATCTCATGTAATACATGCTTATGTTGATGTTCCCTTTTCAATTCCTCTTTCTTTCTCTTCATGTTCAATAAATCCTGCAAGATTAGCATTTTCTCATAAGATAAGTTATCAATATCCCATTTTGGAATCACTATGACTTCATCAAGTGTTACTTCAGTACTCAGAGACATCCTTTTTCTTCTTATGTGACTTCTTCTTCTTGATCTCTAATGAGATACTACTCTGTCTTTGTTCATCTTTCAAGGTACTGGTATCACCACTAATTGAAACTAACTCCTTCTGAGTAATAATTATATGTTGTTTAGGTGTATCAGCACTCTTTATTTAAGAGTGTACAAGAGGTGTGACATTAGGTAATTGTACTAATGCTTGAATAACCTCTTTCTCCTTAGGTTCATGTTTCTCCTTGGTTTCAAGATTCTTAGTCTCCTTTGTGTCTCCTTCGTGTGATTTAGAGATATCTTATGCAGTCTTATCTGCTTGATCTTCTTTACTCTTATCTCCTTCTGCATTGACTTCAAGGATTGCCTTGGTAGGTGAATATGGAATTGTTAATGTTTCTTTACCCTGATCCTCACCATTCAAACCTTGTATACCCTCATCAATTGCTAAATCCTCAGTCTATTCATCCTCAGCCTTATCCTTCTTCTCATCCTCAACATTATCAGGCTCATCAATATCTTCTTTATTGTCAAGCTCAACTTATTTTGATGTGCCTTCATCTTTGTTCTTGTCCACTATCAATCTAAAGATTGTCTTCCATATTAATTGGCTCTATTGAACAACTCCTTCTACATCCTTCTTCAGTATAGGATATGCTCTCAATTTAGGAATGAATCTATTCCTATATTGCTCCATGAATTTAGCTCTCTGCTTCTTTTTCAACTCAGGCATAATTTGAGCTAATGCTCCTTCTTTGATCTACCTTTCTGTCATAATAGCATGCTATTATCTCTCATCAATCTTAATTGCTAATTCATCAGGAACTACAATCCCAATCTCTAATGGTATCATCTTGTATGATGCTAGCATATTCATCATTGCATCTTCTACCTTTGCCTTATCAATTTTACTTAACTTTTCAAACTTAATAAACTTGAATCCAGACAAACCTGTTGAATTCTTGATGTTGTGACAAATCTCATCAACATTAGTAGGATGTTTGTGTGTAGAAACTTTGAATTTGTTGATGTCCTTTATTTCCATAAATTCTTCATCTTCATCATCTTTTCCCAAAATTTATTTCCTTCTCGGCTTCCTCTTAGGGTGGCTCGACTCAGCTTCAGTTTGAACTTGTTTCCTTTTCCCTGAGCTCTTCCCTTCATCATTCTTTACTAACATTTTCTTTGGTGGCTCAGATGATATTGTAGTTGTAGATGCCCTGGTTCTTGGTCTAGATGTGGCAGGAGGAGTAGATTTTTGTTGTGATTTCCTCTTCTTAGTTGACTCGGCAACCATCACTTCGTACCTTTCTTGTTCACTTCCACATCTTCATCTTCACTTTCTTCAGAGTCACTAGATTGGTCCTCACCATGACCTTGTGTGATCTATACTGGTGCATCTTCCTCTTCTTCTTCTTCTAACATCTTCTCAAGATTCTTCACTATTTTCTTTCTCTTCCTCTCCATGGTTGCAGCCTTCAAATCTGTGGTTATCTTTGATTTTGCTTCTTCATATTTCCCAAATCTCTTAGCCTTTTTGTCAACTTCCTCCGCAAGTAAAGTTGTGATTGCTGCATATGTCTCTTCTATATGTACTTCATAAGGTAATGGCCTTATCCATGCTACCCTCGATACTACAGCGTGTACATAAGTGTAATCAATATCAACTAGAAAGCAAACATCGTCATAATTTCTCTACTAGTGATACATGGATTCTGCTCCTTAGTCTCATCTTTTTTCTTAAACTCAACAAAGTAATTACCCATGACATTGTCCAAATTCTCTCCTAACTGTTGTATGAACTCATTAATATGTACTGTTACTTGTCGGTTCTGACTCCATACTACATCTCCTATAGTAGGAAAAGGATTCTAAACATAGGAAAAGTATTCTGAACATAGAAAAATATGCAAACTAACAAGGATCCAAACTTACACATAGAGTTCTTTGCCTTCCTAATTGATGATAGGTTCTTGGCAAGTTGAGTCATCTGTATCTCGGCAAGATCATAAGTGTGATCCTTTTTCACTATCTTCCATGCCTGATCAACCGCAATACATGGGACACTATCCAATCTGCTCGATTGATAAAACTTGTGTGTAATCACTCTAACTCCGAAATCAATTTCAGGATTTGTGAACGTTAAAATTGTCATTCCTCTCTTGTTCCACTCGGCTAAAGTGTTCTTCTCAATGTCTTCCTTACTCTGACAACGCATAGTTCATTTCCCTTGCATAATAGGGTAACCAGTAACTCAGTGGATGATATCTTTAGTGATCTTTACTAGTCCATTCTCCAGCCATAGACTCATATCATGTATTATGCTTAGCACTATCCTAATCCATTCAATTTTGAAGTCACATAGGAAATCTAGGGCATAGACTAACCCTTTGTCGGCAATGTGTTGATGATCAACCTTCAATGCCCCATTTTCACATAGTTTATTGTAGGCTTCCCTCAACTCAAAATCTCTAACTTCTCTGATTTTACACATGTAGCATGCTCTCACATCATGGATCATAAGAACTTTCGGCGGGATCAGTGGTAGGGCTCCTGTAAGATCTCCCTTCATCGTAGTCTCAGGAACATCTCATAAATTGGGCGGTACACAAGCGTCGCTCCTGACCAACTGAACATTCTTAATATCCTTGTCTTGTCTCTTCACTCCAAAAAATGAACTGGCTGCCATTTCTACAAATTAGGGTTCGTGAAACAGATTCTAGGTAACTCGGCAACAACGGGTCTTCAACCTTTCACAATACTTGTCGATGATACACAAGTGGAATCTTTACAAACTTTTCTTAGGTCGCTCTTGAATCGCCTTAGAAATGCTCTACAAACTCTAATCACTTTGTGAAATGAAAATGAATGACAAAATTCATTATATACCCTCAAACGATTGAATTAGGTCTTCAATAAATGTTTCGTGCAGTGGTAGGTTGATAACAGTTGTCCTCGATCCTAGAATAAATAGCTCAGTTAACTCATTCCATCACTCAGACAGAATAGTGATCCTTTAAAGTTTGATCTTAAATGTTTGAATCCAATGCCAAAGGATCATATTATAGAGACCACAACAATGCACATCTACCATGGCATACCTTTGATGATCTCAGTGGTTAGAGTACAACATTCTACTACTTAGGATAAGTGCTACAACCTTTAATAACTATGAGTTTGATTTTTGCCACTAATTGAATATGTTCAAACCAAGTCATATGTAACCTTAGGCTTACTAGCAATACCATACAACTCAACACCATATCCTACAACCCCAACACTAAAGTACTTCAATAATGCTCATTATAATGGTGCACCGTGTCTTAGACATTCCACTACAACATCATTTCAACAAATTACTGCCATATCAATCAATGCTTTAGATTTTCTTCAACTCATTTAGCCACCCTTGATGGTGTACAATTTCAAAAGCAACTTTTGCATAGCTCACATGCAAGGTCAAATCTTCACTCCCACTCTTGCCATCTCTAACTATAATCTAGGGTTTACACCACTTCAACAAACTTGCCTACATCACATCTACATAGAGGATGAACCATCACACCAATGTGAAGCCACATTGTCATGTGTTACAAAACTTAAATCATTATATAATTCATGTCTTTGTAAATGGCTTTCTCATTACTGTACCTGTACATTGAAAAAAAAAAACCTTACTCAAGTAAAAGATTAAGAGTTAGGCAAATTAACTAGGAAGTTCTTCCCCTAGTTCTTTAATCACAAGCCTCGTTATGGTTTCATACTCTGAGTCGCACACAATTGAACTACACTTGATCATTCTCATTAAATAGAAGAGCACCATTCAGCTTGTTTTACAATGAACCTTATTAATTTATCCAAAAAGAGTCGCACACAATTGAACTGCACTTGATCACTCTCATTAAATAGAAGAGCACCATTCAGCTTGTTTTACAATGTACCTTATTAATTTATCCAAAAAAACCCACCATTCTCAGGGGAAATGGCTATCCAACCCCTAAATGTACTAATGTATAAGTTGTTGCGTATAAGGTTAACGAATGCATACTTATGCATTGTGTATTCTAGGAGCTGGATAGCCATTTCCAAAAAAAAAAAAAATTTACTAAATGTACTAATGTATAAGTTATTGTGTATAAAGGTAACGTATGCATACTTATGCATTGTGTATTCTAGGAGCTGGATAGCCATTTCCAAAAAAATACTTTTTTTTAGGTTCGAGTGATGTGTAGGTGGGTGGGTTGGTGTGATTGCACGTGCAAGTGCTCATCTTAATCAAACCCTTTGGAGAATTGACCTGCCTCTCTTCACCTACCATTGGCTTGTGGAGTTAAATGAACTGAACTTGAACTTTATTACGGAGAAACACTTTTGTGGAGCTTGCATTACTGAATACCGACCTGTCAAGGAGATTAAAGTTCACTCATTTCATAAAAGATATGCTGTCTCGTGATTCTTGTCATGCGAAAATAAAAAATATGCAGGGCTCACAAGATGCCTGCTTTTTTATAAAGTGTTTGGCATTTCTATAATTTACAAGATCTTGTCCTCATTTTCAAGGATATGCTTGTACTTCAGACTACAGTACATTTAACATATATTTGACCATGGTGTTTGATTTATCGTACATGCATGAGACATAACCTTATTCAAGATATTGATACAGATCGAAACTTTGTAAGGACCAACTGTTTTTAAATATATTATAAGTTTATTGCAATGAAGAATACAATTCTCCCCACTAATCATTGCCATGTGCTATACAGTTTTTCACCTGAATGATGATCAAATTTTCAGAGCCAAACTAAGTCCTCAATGGACACCAGAAAATTGCACAGAAGATCCCGGGATTGGGTAGGAGAAATTATAACATATATATCTAATGTGACATTTTTGAGAAGAAAACAAGATTGAATTACAGTCTAATTAAAAGTAATTATTGTACAGATCCATTTTAATGGCTGAAGCATGCCAAATGCCTTTCTACTTCTTTTTTATTTTTATTGGTAAGATCAATCTCATGACCTCGAAACCAAAAAAAAAAGATCATTTCTAAGAGGTCAAAATGGATATGAATTGTACTATAAACATGTAATCTTTGTATTCACATAGCCAAATCCACTACCTTTTCCTGTCTGTAAATGATGCTGTTGGCCTCGAGGGCTTGACATCTCCTACACTTACTACTTTCCGTTGATTTTGTTCTCTAGAAAGAGTGAATTTGTGGTTTCCAATGTTTGTTCTGATATTCTGGTTACTTTTAGTCGAAATATGCATTTTACCTCCTGTAAGAGATTTGGGCTGAAGATTTCCTCTGTTCTGATTTGCTGAACATAGAACAGATTTTAAGCCAACATCATCTCTAATTGGTTTTGAAGGCCTAGATGACTTTATATGACTTTGAATGTCAGATTCTTCTTCAGCTTCTGTACTATAATGTTTTCCAATACCTTTAAGTCCCTGCTTTGTATTGTTATTTCTTAATGCAGGCTCAAAAGTTTTATTTTGAAACTGATTAAGCATAGTTCCTGCCTCTGTTCCCTTTGAAGTAGTTTTTTTAGCCAAAAGAATAGAGCTGGGAACTCTAAACTTTTTCTTCTCGGTTCTTAGAGCTTTGATCTCTCCATCCCCAGACTCTTCAACTACCTTTGAGTTACTTTCTGAAACCATATTTGAATTCACAAGTCTATTGACAATAGTTGAACTCTTAAGGGACCTCAGCTGCAGCATATCACATGAATCTTCTTGAGTAGGATTATCCAAAGAAGCACCAATATTATAGAACTGGGAATTAGCCATGTCAAACAGAATCCTAGCTGCAGCTTCAACTTGTGGTGAATTAGGCATTTCTGTAATAAGAAAAACAGGCAACGATTCAGTCATCTGTCATTTGAAATATCTTTGCTCTGTAACAAGAGGTCTAAAAGAATGCTATAAAACGTCTACAAATGTCATCTTGCTTTAAGGATTCATCATTTAAATCAGGCACGTTTATTGCTCAGTTGCATGTCCTCAAAAACCATGCATAAATAAAGCAAGAAAAAAATACATTTCATTTAATTTCCGAATGTTTTTATCCAGTTATTTTCTAATCAATGACAAGGCTTATTTCATGATAATATTTTTGAGAGCATACTGGAATGGTTAATACCTGAGGAAGGCAGGCCTTTATCCAAACCAAGTTGCAAGGTTTGCACATCAGATGGGACACATTGGGATGTTTCACCCATTTGAAAAGTATTTTGGTCCTCACTAAAAGCTTTTTGGAATCCTTTCAAAGTCCTTGGTTCCTGCATTTGCTCTTCAAATTCTTCAACCTTCTCAGGTTGAGTAAGTTTTTCACGAGACTGAATTGTTTTTATTTTGCTTTCAATGGCAATGTCATTATTAGCATCTTGAATGTCAGATGTTTGGCTTCTGAGTGTTTCTAATTGTAGTGCTGGTTGTTCTTCTGAATTACCTTCATTTTTAGAACTCATGTTTCTCCTTTGCAAATTCTCATTCTCAGCTATGGAGTGATCAAATCCGCTGTGGCATGGATTCGCACTACTATCCCTTGCATCTTTTCCCCCATTTCTGCTTTCAGAAACTTTTTTATGCAAAGAACAAGAAGAATTTTTTTCTGATGTCATCTCAGGAAGCAAGGGAGAATTAGGAGCATCTACCATTGCTGACTCATGCAACTGCTCAAAAGATTCCACGTTCAAGTCTATCATGAATGCTCTCTTGGTTTTTTCACTTCCTGCATCTTTGTCCGGCCTCTCTCTTTCTTTTTGTTCACATTCAACATTT
>MU227524.1:1179996-1200041 GCA_018584345.1 Thuja plicata
CCTTGTCTTCAACCCATAGATATCTGTAAAACACAGACAAATAATTTTTTCTCAAAAACAACATCCATTCAATGCTTTCTATAGAAAAAGATAAAAGAACTCATACCACAAGTATGTTCACCAAAAAGCTTTCTTAAAAAACATAATATGACAGACAGAAGTCCAAATGACACATCTCAAAGTTCTGGCCTTACCTAAAATACCGTTGCTTGCAGAATTTGACCCCGCTTGAAGAACAGAATCCTTCAAGACATTTTCATTTGAATTTACTACTTTATGCTCAGTTCCATTTTCTGGTTCCTTTATTCCTCTACAGTTTTGCCTTTTGGAAGATGTCTTCCCAGTTCCCTCTGTTATTATGTAGCACAAACTCAAGTGTAAGTATTTCTCTATCATTGATGAAACGTAGTGCCTTTCAAATTAATAATCAAATCTGTAAACTTGCTATTGTAAATTGAATGGAACGTATATTTGAATAAAAAATATCAGATTGGATATTTGGTCCCATCTTTCTATGCAGTAGCTAGCTAATAAATCTTTGAATGCAATCTCCTTAGCTTTTCAATAAGAAAATTGTAATATAACAGAAATCCTTTCTGACCTCCAGAGGAAAGTCGCTTGCGAGACCTGCCAGAAGGCGGCTTTCCATCTCCATTGCTCAACACCGGATCAGTTGAAGAATCGGTCTTCGTTTTTTTCCCAACTAGTTCATTTACCCTGTTCCTATTCTTCCTCTTTCCTTTACTTTCCGAATTCTCTGAACAAAGCAGATTTTCTTCATGTTTTACAACAGGCAAAACTCCTAACCCTCCTCCAACAGCTTGCGAAGCACTGTGAGCCACTGAATTTGATAATGGCAAGGGCATAGGAGAAACCATCGTGCTGCTAATCCCTAAAGGATAACAAATCTTCGAAAATTATAATATGTTTGACCGAGAAAAAACCAAAAACTAAAATATTTCAAAGAGTGCTAAAAAATTGAAATGGGTTTCTGTGGTGGCTAAAGGGGTATTGAATATTTACAAAATTGCTATTAATATAATAAAAATCAATTTGCTAATCTAAGATTGAGCTAATGGGTCAGGACAAAAACCTGGTTGATTTGATTGCAGGAATGTTACAGGTTGCAATTTGATGGTAGGAAACCGTTGGGGAGGCATGGTGTGGTAAGGGTTGTTTATCCAATCTGCTGCAGCAAATGGACGCCCACCTTCTCTGGTTCTTGACAGTGCCTCGCTTGCAAGGATGTTCTCCATTATAGCCTTGGGTACTATTGGAACTTCACACCCCATTGATGATACCTCACCTCAAGCCTCAAATCATATGATTACCCCTCCCAATAATTGAGTTGCTGAAACCAGATCAATATCTTGTCTCCCCCAATATGACCCCAATCATAAAATCTACTCCAACACAGATACACAAAACCATGTGGTTAGATTGATCCACAAAAAAACAAAAATTTGAAGATTAGAGCAGAGGAGGTCCTTCAACAGGGGAGGGTTAGAATGCATTTATAGTATTATTCTTCGAGAGGGAAAGTTGGGCATAATGGTGTAGCAGGACTTTTTATGCTGGATATTGTTTTTCTTTGCTATGTTGAGGAGAAAGAGAGAGAAGGGTTCATCACACGTCGAAGAATGTGAGAGGGCAAAAGAGAGGGGGCCACATAGGTCATGAGTTTTGGCAGGATCACTTGTAACAGCTGGGCATGGGAGTAGTTGTACATATCCGGACAGACCACATATGGACAGCACGAGAAAATAAGTGTTTTGAGCAAAACAGCGGACCATACATACCTACAGGTATCAGCATTCATTATCACTCTTATTAGCCTTGCCAGGTAACAGTAAATGCCCTTTTTCGCTGCTGGATAACTCTCTTCTGTCGCACTCAGATTGACAATTTGTGACTCGTTTTTCTCCTCCGCCTACAATTTGACGGTCTTGGATGTTTCTTAATTTACAGCGGGATTTACTGGATAAAATTTCCTTCAACGGCTGATTTTTACTTGATGTTTCTAGCGAGGATGACTAGTATTTTTAGTTTTGTTTGTTCTAAATTGGTTTGTAAGACATTTTTGGGAAATTTATAGAAATGTGAACTATGTTAGGTGAGTTCATTCTATATTATTATTTGGAATGGTTTTTAATTGGTTAAAGAGGTTTTTATTTATATATTTTTTATTGAACAAAGTTAGTTGTATAATGTGATATTTAAGTTTAAGTTGTAAGTAAAGTCTCTATCATTCTTATACTATAAGAAATTTTTAATAATAGGTAGACAAATATGCATATTATTACTAAGGTAAATGTTATCTTGTCTATCATTTGATATATGTTTTTAATATAGTGTATGTTTAGCAACATGTTATACATTTTATGTTATATTTTTTAGGGTGACAAATAGAACTATAGCACTCCAAAGTAGGACATGTAAGTATTGATATTAAAGAGGGGTGTTGGAGGAATGTAACTTCTTGTTGAATATCTAGGACGGTGAAAGAACATCTATAACAATGAAAGAGCATCTATGATGGTATAAGACCACCTATGATGGGGGTTAATTTGGAAGGCGCCTTTGACTTAAGTTAGTAGTTGAGCTTAATTCAAAGTAATTATGCATGAGGAAGGAGTGCTCCACTTATTACTAATTTTAGTTTGTTCTAATAGAATCCCTCAATTCCATTGAACACAATATAGTGCTAAGAGGTAGAGGCAATGAATCAATGCACTTAAAATTTTAACAATATTATCACAGATCTGAAATAACTTAATTAATGATCAGCAAAAGATAAAAATGAAGATTCTAGATAAGCATGAACACACAAGAACACTACATTTATGTGGAAACCCAAGATGGGAAAAACCACGGTGAGAAATGTACTCATTATGTCCAAATAACCAATTACAATGTTTTAGGCTAGAAGCCAAGGAACTCACTGTCCCTGCCAATTTAAGCACACTGTCAAGGATTCTACTAATCCTTAATGAACAAAAAGAGAAACTCGCTGATTTGAAACAAAGATATAACTAAATCTTTTGATCAACAATTTTAACCTTCTTGTTTGATTCTTCAAATACCTTCTCCATTTTGTCTTGTTCACACAATCTCGCCTTTACGCTTAAGTCACACAAACTTCACAGTTATTCTCACTCACTGTCATGTCATTCTCATTCTTTTCCATCAAAACATATAGTGATTTATTCATCAAAAATACCAACAATGTCGACCACAAAAATGGGCATTATTGATACAAAGTAGGCCACCTTGAATACAAATACTCAATGCAGCCCACTCCAGGAATATAGAGGAACCAATTACATTCCAAAAAATCTTTTTCAAATAATATAATTAATTCATAAGCATCGCGACTACTTCCAAAGTTGGACCCAAAGGTAACGTGTGAAAATGCATTAAAATAAGGTTATTGATCATCCCCAAAATATTCTCTAATGCATGAAGCCAACACAGAAATTAGAATGGCATATGTGACAACAAATCTACACTTGCGAAGAAAACCAACAAGAGATATCTAAACTGAAACACCACACAAATCATTTGTTGACCAAGTTCACCGAACAACATACCCTGAAATTCCTCTACGGAGCAATACAAGTCATTCTCCAAGCCTGTCCAAACCATCTTGACAGTCAACCCTACTGTCATCCAAAAAGTGCATCAAATATTTATCAAACAATCAGTTTGGCAACTTGTCCACATGATAGTGCAATATTTATAGTAATAAATCATTAAGTTTAGAGCTGCAAGCATCCACCATTTCAAGACATTCTTTAATAAGATCTTCATATGTACTCTTTCCTACATATTTGAGTCTTCCATAAATAAATTTTCAAATAATATAATTAATCCATAAGCATCGCAACTACTTCCAAAGTCTGACCCATAGGTAACATGTGAAAATGCATTAAAATAAGGTTATCGATCATCCCCAAAATATTCTCCAATGCATGAAGCCAACACAAAAATTAGAATGATGCATGTCACAACAAATCTACACTTGCAATCAGTCCTATTGTCATCCAAACAGTGCATCAAATCTTTATCAAACAATCAGTTTGACAACTTGTCCACATGACAGTGCAATATTTATAGTAATCAATCATTAAGTTCAGAGCTGCAAGCATCCACCATTTTAGGACATTCTTTAATAAGATCTCAATATACTCTTTCCTACATATTTGAGTCTTCCATAAATAAATCTTCTTCCTCAATCAATGTCATAGCATTGATAACTTTCTTAGTCCTTTTTCCAAATCTTCTTAATCAATCAAAAATTCTTCTTCCTCAGTCATAACCTCAGCAAGTAAATACCTTGTTCAAATCTTCTTCATCAATCATAGCCTCGACAAGTAAATCCCTTTTCAGACAAATATTAATGCCACACAAGAGATGGTTGACATTAATGACAACACAAATCATAATGTTAACAATCTCCCCTTTTTCATTGATGGAAACACCAATGACCTCATATCTTTCTCAGTTTCCTTCTCTCACATTGACATCAAGGACAAAGAGTGAACCTTCCCTTTTGATTATGTAGGAAATAATCATGATTTCTGTCCCTACCTGAGGAAATGTCTTCTCTCCAATCCATCATGCAACCACTTACCATTGTTGCTCCCCCTGAGAGCAATCATAACATCAATACATGAGATAAATGATGAGCAATTATTCTCCCTTTGGAAAGATGCATACATTTTATGCATCTAATTTGAAAAAGGAGGGGCAATAACCCCCAATTTATGTGTAAGATACTCTTGAAAGTATCCTAAGCTAGAGTCTTAGTAAAAATGTCTACAGTTTGTTCCTTGGTAGGCACATACAATTTTACTTACTTCTCAGCAACTTTCTCCCCCAAGAAATGATATCAGACAAAATTGTGTTTTTATCTAGAATGCATTACCAGATTCTTGGAGATGTTAATGGTACTTGTGTTATCACATATTATCAAAATTGCCTCATCAAAGAATACCTCCACATCTTTAAGAGTTTGCTTAATCCAAATGATTTGGGTACAACAAGATGTTGCTGCAATATATTATACTTCTTTTGTGGATTGAGAGACCGAGTCTTGTTTTTTACTCATCATAGAAATCAGCTTATATCCTAAAAAGAATGATCCACCACTAGTACTTATATCATTTGCACATCCTACCCAATCAGGATATGTGAAATTTTTTAGTGAAAAATTGTCATGTTTTATGTACCATAGCCCAAATTCCAGAGTGCCTTTCAAATATCTAGATATTCTTTTTATTGCTACTACATGAGAATTTTTTGGACTTGCTTGAAACCTAGTAGCTAGGCAGATAATATGCATAATATTTGGTCTTGAAGCAGTTAGATATAACAATCCACCAATCATAGATCTATACAATTTTTTATCAACTTTTGAAGACTTGTCATCTTTGCTTAACTTACATCCAGTTGCCATTGGTGTTGCTATCAGTTTTGATTCTTCCATTCCAAATTCCTTTAGTAGCTCTTTGATCAAATTAGTTTGAGAGATGAAAATTCCATCCTGCTAGAATTGAGTAACACTGAGAGTGGGTGGGGGGTGAATTAGTGTTATAAACCTTTTTATCATATTAAATTGATTGCACAACCATAATCTAAATATAATTGAGAGTAAACAACATAAGCATAAATAAAACATCCACAACATTATGACATCATGATTTTTGCATGGAACCCCGGTTAAGGGAAAAACCATGGTGGGGATGGAACCCACAAGTAATTACTTCTGCATAAATAATAACCATGTTAAAGGTTTGAAAATTGTTACCAAAATTTCTACCACTGATGCAATTTTGCTAAAATAGAATGCATACAAAAGAAAGGTACATTCTTGCTAATTATTATCCATTCATTGATATTTAAAGGACAAAAGATAGATTGTTGCAATAAAAGAAAAATGGAGTTTTCAATTGTATTGAACATAGACATGATGACATAATTTTTTCCATTATTATGCAAAGAGAAAACAGTTGTTTGAACCATCAGTTACACTACACCAAAAGACAGGTTTTAGTTCAGACCGAAAGTGCTAAGTATAGAGAAACCTGATGAGCCAAGTTTTACAGTGTAAACTGAAAGTGCAACCCGAAGATGATACAGAAGAACTCGACAAGTAGTTTACACTATAAACCGAAAGAGCAGAAATAGAGGAACCCGACAGAGCAAGGGAACTCGACAGACAGTTCAACAAAGGAACACCGAAAGACAGACAAACTGATTTCAAAGCATCCCGAGCATCAGACACCGAAAGTCGGTTATATCCTGAGAAAAGTGGATCTGACTTCCACGTCAGATAAAATAGTTATACTTTATATTTAGAGTTTAGATTTGTTTTTAAAACCATTTCTTGAGGGACAATAAAGATAATTGTAATTGTTTTAATCGGTCTAACTGATTAAAAACATGCAAACTACGAGATCAAGGTCAAGTTGTAAACCTTTGATCATAGAGTTAAGTTTGTTATATGTGAAACTCAAAAGGTCAAATCTATTGTATAAATAGATGTGTAATCATTCATTTGAGAAGGATGTGAGGATGAATGTAGCCAAGGAGCACATCTATGGATCAGACTGAGAGTTTCAAGAAGCAGAACAACAAAATTTGAATTTGGTTATCAAGAACCAAGAATCAAGGCTACCGAGTAACAAAGGTATTAATCAATCACATTAGGTGATACATTGCACATGTAATCTTTAATGGGTCTATAATCAGCAATTGTAGATTGCATACACTCAGGTCAACGAGTATTTTTGTCTACATTCTAACAAGTGTAGCAAATAGAAGAAATCCTTTCAAGAAAGGTGCATTTAACAATCCTATTTTAAATCTCTTAACTGAGTGCACACTAAACAGTGTTGCTAAAGCTCTTAACAGAGTAGACCTTAAACGGTCTCCACATATACTCCTAACAAGGTAGATCATCAGAAGTGATAAAATTGTAAGCCATAACTTGCCCCTTCCAATCTGCAGATAGTGAAATTTTTGTGGGTGTCATCCCCACCGCAGTTTTTACCTTCTAACAGGAGTTTTATGCATTACCATATATTGTGTTATCTGTTATTTCTTTCGTGAATGTTTCTATGAATGTATACATACAATTAAGATTATGAATTGATATCACATGCATAAAGAAAGAACAACATATATGATCGGTAAAGCAAAGATTTGAATACTTAAGGTTAAAGGTTAATTAACTAAAAGTTTTAGAGGTACTGATTCACCTCTCCCCTCTCAGTACATACTTCCCATTATTTCCAACAATTGGTATCAGAGCTAGATCTCTTATTTGGAAAGTTTAAAGACTTAAGAGAAAAGATCATACAATGGAGAAGTACAGGTTTGACAAGAGTATTGAGAATCAGAAGTTAGAAATACAGATCTTCTTTGAACAATATAAAGAAGCTAGAATCAAGATGAGATAGTTGTTGGATGAAAGAAATATTATGGCATCTCACTATAATGAAACAGACTACCATGAAGAAGAGATACCATATCTATTTGAGTCTTTAGGATCTACAACTAGCAAAGCATCAGATACATCGGAAGAAAGCATCACAAGTCTGAATGAAATCAATCAACATCTAGATGGACAAGTGAAATATCTAAAAATCAGTCAAGAGACATAGGCATAGATGGTAAGAATGATTGATGTCATGAACAATGCTAGACAAGCTGAGCAAGAAAGAACACTAGCTATTGATGACAAAAGAAAGATTACTGAAAAGCTACAAGAGAAAGAGTAGGAAATACAAAGACTTACATAACATCGTCAAGAGATCACAAATCAGATTATTCTTATGAGTCAAGAGGCAAACAAAATGAATACAAAACTCATTGAAAGAATAGAAGCTATCGGTGAGCTAAGAGAAGAAAATGAAAAGCTGAAACATGAAGTGAGAATTCAGCAACAACATAATAACATAATCAAGAGAGTTGAAGAAAGAAACAAAATCATGGATGATTTTCTTGATGGACAAAGAAGAGTAAACAATAATACTAGACTAAGGTATACCGAAAATGAAGAATCACCGAACCAAGTTGATCCAAAGAATGTCTATGCAAATCCAAGACAAGGAAAGCTAACATGCAATCACTGTGGAAGGCTAGGCCACACATCAAATGTATGCAAGAGCAAAATGAAAGGTATTCCTAAATCCACATCTTCATTCATAGGAATTTATTATAAATGTAACAAGAAAGGACATAAAGCATATGAATGTAAATCTGAGGTGAAACAACCAAAGAAGGAAACCTACATGGACAAATATTGTCCTGCTTGCAAAATGCATGGGAACACATCTCTTGAATGTAGGAAGAAGAAAAAGCAAGCGTGGAAGCCTAAAGATCAAGAAAATGCTTCTCAACGGAAAAGAGTCGGTAACCAATATGTTTGGGATTACAACACATGGGAAAACTACACAACATGTGGAAGATTTGGTCACATAGCTACTAACTGTATGAGACAATGGAAAAGAAAGTCTAGGAGCTAGACTAACCCCGGAATGGCATGTCTACACTTTCATAAAGTTGGTCATCTAAAGAAAGACTGTGAAGACCGAATGATAGAGACAAGAACCTTTGCAAAGACATCAGGAAGATGAGAAAAAAAATGTGGAGGAAAGCTACAAACACCGATGAAGCTGGACCGAGCAATGCAATTGGTGACACCTTATCCAATGGATCTGGTGACATCACCACCCCCACCTAAGAAGAACAAGTAAGTATGGAACTGCATTATGCCAAGTTATATTTTGCATCACTTCCATTATGCATAGTTAAATTACCAAATCGGTATGATTAAAGATGCACTATGGTATTACTTGTTATGATTCTGTGAAAACAATCTCGTCAGTCAATACATACTAAAATGCATCGGTGTACATACAAAGCTAAGCTATCTATACTTACTAAGAATCATCCATTAACACATAAAAGCTAAGTCGCTAGTGTAAACTGAGATCCGTCGGTAATCATGTGAGTTAACAATGTTGTCTTTGCCACACACCGAAATTCGTCAGTGAATGTAACAAGTTGACAGTTGCCCTGAAGCATCGCGTTCTCACCGAGAATGTTTTTTGTGTATCACCCGACAAATCCATCTTTACACAGCGAGAAGTGGTTGAGCATTAATGACTCAACTTAGGGAAAAGCCTATAAATAAATGACGGAAGGGTTTCATTTTTCACCAAGCAACTAGAGTGAAACCTGAGCATGAAGTGACCTGATTGCAGAGCACCTACAACTCGACTTCTTGCACTCCAAACAGATTCCTAATAGCTACAAAGGTTGAAGTAAGTAACAAAGATAACTGAGAAATCTACTTTCATTTACAGGAAAAATCCCTAATTTTAGAAATGATGGCAACTACATCAAGAACCGCTAAAATCAAGAATGCTAAGGAGAGTAAGGTTAATCTGATAAAGAATAGTACATGTGAGGAACCTAAGTATAAAATCTATCCATAAGTTTCCTCACAACCCGATGACTCAAGAGCATTCTCCGGAATTCCACCTAGGGTTTTGTTGATCGAGGATGTCAGATCCTACATTCACTGCAAGATCGTAGAAATTGGAGATCTTGAAGTAGAGAAGGCTTACAAGAAGCTTTGTGATGATGATGGAACTATAAAAGATGAGCACAAGCACACTGAGGTAAAAGGGCTCACAAATTCCCTATGGTTCCTGAAGGAGTTCAAAACTGAATGGATTTGATTAGTGCTAAGTTGACTGTATGACTGAAAGTTATGGCTAGATGAGCCTAAACTGGTAACCAGGGATGTTATGCATGCTATTACCGGTTATCCCATAACCGAGAAACCCAAAGCACTGAAACACCCTCCTCGAGTTGACATTAAGAAGAATGCAGGAGCTGCATGCGATGGAAGAGGACTAAAGGTATCCACCATCACCGATGATGAAATGAAATTTGGAGCATGTGTCTTAGGATACAAGTTCTTTCAAGCTAGAAAGATGAATAGTATTGCATTCAGAGTAGTGGATACAACACATAAAATTTTCAACAATGGATTGCAGTTGGACCTATCAGAACTGCTACTCAGACAATTAGATGAGAACATGAGGACGATCAAGTCTGGAAAAACCAACTCATGTAATTTGGATCTCTGATAATGTGTATATTCTTCTACTTCCAAGAAACCTTCCCATCTATCGGTAATGTGAAATGGGACACTACCCGACCAGTGACAATTCAAAGAGAGAATACAAAAGAGAATGAGGATACCAGAACAACTGGTAGAGAAATACAAGACTGACATTTGTTTCTTGGTGGACACTGATACCACCCTAATCAAACCAGTTGTACTGAGGACAACATAGATAGCTCCACTTGACTATGAAGTCAACATAGATCAAGCAACAAATTCTATTAAAGCATTGTTGAATGAACCATTGGTAATGTTTTAATGAACCATTGGATAAATCACAACCAAGGTTTGGAACCTTTGAAGAAGCCAAGGAGATAATCAAATCAGGCTTATTTGTGAAGAAAATTGATAGGAAGAAAGACAAAATGGTTTAAATACCTTGGAAAAGAAGCTATCGATCAATGAGGAAGAAACTACAGAGGAAACCGAGGGTCAATCACCCATCAGTGAAGCAGAAAAGGTGAGTGAATCAGAGTCAACAGAGTCTGATACACCCCTGCCCCCAAAGAAGGCAAGGACAATAGCTGCGCAGAGGACAAGGAGCCAAATAGTAAAGGAAAACTCACCATCTATTAAGAAAGGTCAAGTAAGGACCTACAAAAGAAAACCTCAAACCAAACATACCAAAGCACTAAAGAGGAGAAGGAAATTAATCCTAACCAAGAAAGATGTCGAAGATACTCAGCAGGATGAATCTATCCAAATAGAAAAGAGTAAGATTCCTAATACTATTGATGATATATGTGAGTCAATTGCAAAAGGAGGTGGTTTAACCGACACCAAAGTTAGAAAATGGATAACACTTGAGCCTGAAGATCAGAACAAGATTGAGGAGGCACTCATCAAAGCAATGATCAACTTCAAATGTGTACCCATAAAATTTGATGACAAAATGCCAAAAGAACTACATGAAAGATTATCTGCCAGATGGACTTATGCATTAAAGAATGAGAAGGAGATAAGGGAAAGAGTCCTAGTTTCTCTTATGCCTCCTAAATCCACAATGGAAGAAATAAAGGAGATGATGGAGAAACATGCATAGGAGTTCTCACCCAACTTGAGAGCTTACAAGGTTCTAGAGGGAAAATTTATCAAGCTAGAAAAGGCAAGTAACAAAATTTGGAGTAAAATACTCAATAGACCTACTAAGGAAGCAAGCCCCGAGAGAGAATTACCTCTCACAAATAAACCACACAATGATGACTCTCCGGCTAAACCTATCCCAAAGCATATCCTTATAAATGACAGTGATGATGTCACAACAGTAGAATTGGAAAAAGAAGCCAACAAGGATATGGATGTTACTGATGAAACATGGCCAGATAATACTGTTATTGACATCATCGATGATCCTGCTAATGAAATAAAGGGAGATGAAGATATTACTATTACATCTAATCAACACAAGGATCAAGATACATCTGTTTATGTTGCACAAGTAAACATATCAGGCTATATGCCATTATTGATTCAAGAAATCAATATAATCTCACAGAAGGAGAAGACCCCCGAGCCCGATGCAAGCATACCAGAGGATCCAGCAGAAGGAGAAAAGAAAGACACAACCGATGACCAAAATGTCATCGGAGGGGATCAAAATGTAACAGGTGAAGATCTCACACAAAAAGATGGAGATCAAACAAAAAAATATGCACAAATAAAATATACAGATGAAGTGAAAAAGGAGAAAGGTGAAAAAGATAAGCCAATTGATACCACTCCTAAGAACACCGAAAGAGATGTTGCAGTAACACTAAATTTTGACGAGGAGACGTCCACACGCAACCGATAGGAAAACCCCAAGCAGTAGGAAAAAGGAACCACACCACCGAAACAATCCTCTAGCACATCAAACCAAACAGAGAAGCTGGCTATGGTTCTGCACACAGGTGCATCACAAAAGAAGAAGAAGAAAACCAAGAAGAGTAAGTTGGAGGTCACACTTGATGAAATCATTGAAATACCAAAGTGTGATCCAACCACATTGGACTATGAATCTCTTATAGAATATGGGGAGATATGTCAAAGGAAAGCAATGCAGGAAAATCTTATCTAAAGGAACACAAAGATTCTCTAGTGCTGGAAAATACAAGAGATATTTTGCATCAAATAGTTCCTGACATTGATGTTGATCACAATGCCCCCATTCTAGATCAACTTTTTGTTCTCACATAAGCAATCACAACTCAAAATGTGGATGCAGAAAAGGCTATTGAAGAATGAGTTAAACAAAAGTTCCAATATAAATTCATAGAAAAGATCAACCAAGAAGTGGCAGAAAATAAGGTAAAGCTTTCAGAACTAACAAATGAATTAGATCCAATCATTACTGAAGCTATTTCCTTAATTCAAAATCTATGCACTTTGGAGAAATTCATTAAGGATAATAGTGATAAGATTGCAAAGACCGATTACGATCTAAATGCAAGTGCTAAAAGTCTAACCACGGATGGCGATGCAATCAAATTGCATTATGAGAAGATAATTGAAATCAAAAGGTTAAGACAAGAAATTTGGGAAGAGGAATCACAATTCATAGAAGAGGTTTCCGAGCTACAGGCCCAACTTTCACCGAACCTCACACTTTTGCAACAGCACATAAGTTCGACAAGACAACTAATTGCCACCCCCGAGATGTCTATAGAAGACAACATCTGCGACATGCATGCTAGGATTACACTAGAGCATATGGATCTTGAGCATCTAAAAGAGAAATAGGAGAAGTTGATGGAGGAAATGAAGTCCTCTCACTCTCATATTTTTGATAAATTATAGGTATACACCTTTTCCCTTACTATCAAAAAGGGGGGAAAAGGAAAATGATATGTACAATAGGGGAGAATGATATGTACAGTACATATAACACAAAGGGAAAAGACAAGGTGAAAAGGAAGAAATAGTATAAAGACAAGTGTACATATGCATATACTATACTATACCAACATATGCATAGGGGGAGTCATGAAATGACTAAGGTAAACACATGGTGTACATACTAAACACTTTAGTATTTTGCACATATCAGTTTTTGATACTGATGTCAAAGGGGGAGATTGATGACATAAGTTTTTCCATTAGTATGCAAAGAGAAAACAATTGTTTGAACCATTGATTACACTACACTGAAAGATAGGTTTCAGTTCAGACCAAAAGTTCTAAGTATAGAGAAACCCGACGACCCAAGTTTTACCGTGTAAACTAAAAGTGCAACCCGAAGATGATACAAAGGAACCTGACAAGCAGGTTACACTATAAACCAAAAGAGAAGAAACAAAGGAACCCGACAGAGCAAGGGAACCCGACAGACAGTTCAACAAAGGAACATCAAAAGATAGACAAACTGATTTCAAAGCAACCTGAGCATCAGACATCGAAAGTCAGTTATATCCCGAGAAAAGTGGATCTAACATCCACGTCAGATAAAACAATTATACTTTATATTTAGAGTTTAGATTTGTTTTTAAAACCATTTCTTGAGGGACAAGAAAGGTAATTGTAATTGTTTTAATCATTCTAACTGATTAAAAACATGCAAACTAGGAGATCAAGGTCAAGTTGTAAACCTTTGATCATAGAGTTAAGTTTGTTATACGTGAACTAAAAAGGTCAAATCTATTGTATAAATAGATGTGTAAGCATTAATTTGAGAAGGATGTGAGGATGATTGTAGCCAAGGAGCTCATCTATGGATCAGACTGAGAGTTTCAAGAAACAAAACAATAAAAGTTGAATTTGGTTATCAAGAACCAAGAATCAAGGCTACCGAGCAACAAAGGTATTAATAAATCACATGAGGTGATACATTGTACATGCATATTTAATGGATCTGTAATCAAAAATTTTAGATTGCATACACTCAGGTCAATGAGTATTTTTGTCTACATTCTAACAAGTGTAGCAAATAGAAGAAATCCTTTCAAGAAAGGTGGATTTAACAATCCTATTGTAAATCTCTTAACTGAGAGCACACTAAACAGTGTTGCCAAAGCTCTTAACAGAGTAGACCATAACTAGTCTCCACATAATACTCCTAACAGGGTAGACCTTAACCAGTCTCCACATTATTGTATGCATTTTTTATTTGATGTTTTCTTGTAGTGAATCTATCTTTTTGGATCATGCAAGTATATATCTCAGTTTTGCATCTTTAAGTGGATAGTATTGCATCTTGCAAAGGTTATAAGTTGTGATTGCTAAGTTTTCATAATCTGGTTAATTGTGAAGATTATTCATCCTTTTAACCTATATTTTAAAAAAAAACTATAATCCTTATTATGAAACACTGATATGTGAGTTGTCTAATCATTAAATTTGTGTCACTTACTGAAACTTTGTCTTTTCAAGGGCTTTCTTGTGTTAAAATCTTGATTACAGTTATGTCAACTTTGGTGTATCACCTAGTAGCTTAGATTTTTTCAAAGTTTTTTTTAAAATTCATTTCTGTAATTTATGTCCCTTTTCCTTCAAAGTTTTAGTTTTTTTTTTGCATTTGGTCAAAGGTGAATATTCAATAGGAACCGACCTAGAACCCAGAGATTCACTCCATCCATAGGAAATCCCACCACCTAGGAGTGTTTCCATGTTGTTTTGAAATATTTAAGTTTGCATACAAATTTGAAAGGGTGCATAGTTTTGGTACTTAACAAGTACATAAGAGGAGCACACAAGCATTCAGGCTTACATCCTAGATCTCACTTCTCAAATTATAGCATATAAAGGCTCAGTGCCATACATTATGATTGATCTACTATCCAACAAAAAGAATTGATAGTTAGCATCAACTATGCTTGTACAGTTCTAAATAAGTACAACAAAATTCTTCTTAGCCGTCAACTGAACCTCTAATTACTAAGAAATTCACACGTACAACATGTATACATATCATATCTAACCACCACTCTTACAAATCATCACAAAAAATTGATCTTATATATTCATTTACAAAATTAATATCTCCATCGGTCGGCCTCAAGAATAGTTTGATTAATGTGTGACGTGTCGGCCATATCTAAACCCAAAATATGTTCCTACCTCAAAAAAAAACATAGATCTCTTCACCAATTTTGGCTCTACCAAAATAATCTTGAAATCAATTTATCCCATTGACCTGATAGGATTGTTGATCGATCAACCAATATATTGTCACTTTACCTCACTAAACATAGGAAAACTGATACACAAAGAGTCATAACTTGATCATATAAACTTTCCAAAATCTATGAAGTAGGAATAAGATGCATTATACTCCTATGAAGGTTCTCCTAGGTTCTTAACCCAAAATTCAATCATACATGTCCATACTGATCTTTTTACTGAAACCTGTATATTATCCTTGTTACGCCATACTTAGCCAAATTTGCAATCAATCCTTCGGTAACTCTAAAACATGACAAGTGACCATGGAAAATATACATATTTTCAATCAATGAAAACATACAAAGCATCAACAATGATGTCTCTTGCCAAAAATCTCCCCCTTTGACATTGATGGCAACATTTAGTTAAAAATGACTAAGTGTCCAAACAAAATTCCAAACTCAAAAAGATCTCTCCGTAACCAAAATTTTGTGCTCCCCCTGAGTTGAATATCTCATTTTTCACTCATTATCTCTACCCCTTTGACATCAGTGTCAAAGGTCAGAACAAAAACAAAATTGTTCTACCAAAATCCTACATGTCATCGCCTATGCACAAGTATACAATATATATACTTACACAATTTTGAATACATCTAAAAAAGTGTTTCTCATAGTATAAAAATGAATATCCCATCTATTCTTCATGCTCTCAACTATCTCAATCTATCCACAAATTGCATATACTAGCTTCTCTGTAGCTACAATATCTGATACATCAGGATGGGAATAAGTTGCCTCTGCCTCTTTTAGGCCATTGAACAAGATATCCAAATTCGGTGTGATATGATTTTGAAATTCGCTGATCCTCCCTTTCACCCTGTCCTTTTCAACAATCAATGTCTTGATCTTATCATTCAAAGATGTAACCTATACTGCATGACTAGAGGCTGAAGTTTTCAAGGGATCATATGATCTAGACAACTTTCTCAAATCATCCTCACATTCCCTTATGATCTTCTCAATGTTAGCAACACACTTGGGATAATGAATACATGCTCTGAATATGTTTCCACCTTTGATCAGAGTATCGTTCAAATGCTTAATATTGATTCCCAAAGAT
Source organism: Thuja plicata (assembly GCA_018584345.1). Taxonomy (NCBI): domain Eukaryota; kingdom Viridiplantae; phylum Streptophyta; class Pinopsida; order Cupressales; family Cupressaceae; genus Thuja; species Thuja plicata. Next base: position 1,196,399 of record MU227524.1, read on the forward strand.
ATTTTATCTTGTGCAATCAAAGGAATCAACTCATCATATCTTCTTTTATCAAACTCATTTCTCACCTTAACCAAAGTTGATCCCTCCAGAGAATAAGAATGAGAATCAATAGCATTCAGTAATCCTTCTAGCTAACCTAATATTGAAACATTTTCATCTCAAAAATAGGTGGCATAATCTTCCCTAACACATCTAATGCAAGCGCTAAAAGCTCATTCTCCTTCAAGTAAATTTTCAAAAAAAAACTTGCTTTGGCCTGAGCCATTGAAGAAAGTATCATCATCTACATAGGACTCAATGAGTCCAACTGAATAGGACCTTGAATAATCATATCATCTGTGACAACGCTTTCTTCTTCAAGAATTCTTCCACTGCCTTTGTAGTGTCTCTTTCCTCAAGTTTTACAACTTTTACATCAGAAACTTTCTCCTCCACCACCTCACTAGTTTGATTTTCACCCTTATCCTCTTCCTTATCTTCATCCTCACCCTCTTGGGTCTCAACATCTATCTTTACTTCATCAGTCATCTGAACATCATCTCCAATTTCTTCAAAATTCTCATTTTCCACACCAATGACATCATCATTCTTAGAAAGAGTCATAGGAATATAATTAGTCTGTCCTTCATTGTCTGTCATAGGTAGCATTGAAAATGTGATAGGAAATCCTACAATAAATACATCAGGTTCTTCAATATTCACTTGAAAATATGTATCCATAGTATCTAAGTGATGCAGAGCATCATACACAAACAAAAAAAAACCTTCAAGGGTACTATTGACCCAAACTGATTCAAGAACTTTAACCTGATCAAGAGGCATCTAACAAGATTAATTTCTCCTCAACTTGACAATCACCATCAATGTCAATAATAATTTCACTTTCTCACAACGCTCAACACACCATACCTTTTCATTCCTAACCCAATGATCACAAAATTCACCTTAGCACAACTCTTTGTACCTTGATAACTCGAGAAATCAGAAATGTTCATCACTGTCAAATCTGATACAAAACTAAGCACTAAGACTATCAGGCCTCCAAAAAAAAAAATTGGTCAAAAACAACATCCAAGTCAAAAATATACTTCAATCACCTTTTGTTTTCTTATCAAACATGCTATTGAATGAACATTTACTAATTTATAGCAACACCTTCAAATAAGATTACTAACTTTGATTTCAGGGACAATTAGCCTGCCAACCATTGGGTTGATCATGTTCACAACCTAGATTTATTATCTGATCACATTATTTTAAGGACAACCAAATCTTCAACTAAATGATTATCCAACCATCTTATAATGCCTTCTTGAACAAAGCATTGTTAATCAAAGGAAGTATCAACATAGAAAAGTATCACAATGTGATCACACTCTTTAAAGGGAAACACAACTAGCACTTTGGAATTTCAAGACCTTAATGATGTTGTCTAGACGTTACTCAAATAGGGACAATTGATCTTTACATAAAATGAGCATCTTTTGTATGTGACTAGCACCCACAACTCTTAATTTGCTGACTGTCATAGAAATCAGACTTGTAAAACAATGGCATAAGGAACCTAACACACATAACCAAATCACAATATGGAAGAGCCCCTGGTTTCTTAATACAATCGTATCTTCACATATTACATGTCACAAATCAATTCACAATTTTTTGAACTCAATGATGAACAATTTATATTCATTATACTAGTCTTTAAAATCTAATTATGAAGGAACCAATCAATCACTATGTAAAGGACTGCAAAAATTCTTTGTTTGGAAAATTTTTTAATAAGGTGAACTTCCATCTATCCAATAGAACATATTATAAATTCCTTATGCATTATTGGTTATTGCAAACAACAATCAAATGCCAAGAACTTATTGTTTACCTCATTTCCAGTCTCAACACTGTAATAGAGGTCCTAGGACCTCCTTGAAATGTCATCAAACCTTGTTTACTGAACCAGCCCATTTGCAACAATAGATTACATGAAGAGAACTTTCATTTTAACCAAAACTAGATTTTTCCACCGGTTGAACTAAGAGAAATACAATTATGAAAGTCGGTGTTTACCCTAACAGAGAGTTTAGACAATTTTTACAAAATCCAATGTAACTGTTACCGATTTTCGGTACCAAGGTCCTTGGCGGAATTCTACCTGCAAAGGTTTTTCCGCAAAGGTTTGCGGGATTCTAGAAATCGTCTTCTCCATTGGCAAAATTCTACCTGCGAAAGTTTTTTTCCGAAAAGGAAAAAAGAGAAGGGTTTTTACATGTTGCAGGTTTCGCACCTCTCAGGTGATTTTCCGAAAAAGGGAATTTTGCCTTGTGCGGGTTTCGCACCTCTCAAGAGATTTTCCACAAAGGCGAAAAAGAAAGAGCACTGTGGTGGACCCCACAATGGGTTTTCGAGGCACTTTTTCAATTTTTTGAAAACCAAAAAAGACTCAAGGCAGAGAATTGAATTTCTGATTCTCCGTGGCGGAATTCTACCTGCGAAGGTGATTTTCCGCAAAGGCAAAAAGAGAAGATTTTTTCACATGTTGCAGAGTTTGCACCCATAGAGAGATTTTTCGCAAGCAAGGAAATGCACCCTGTTTCTATTTTTCCGCAAGTCCACGGAACATGGAAGAGAAGGAGCTCGCGGGTATGCGATGAGCTATATAAAGGGATGCATCGCATAGTCGCACAGGCAGTTTTCAAGGTTCATAAAGGTCTGCGACTGAGCGACCAAAGGAATTGTTCAACGCATCGCTCACTCGCTGTTGTTTTCAAGTGATAGGAAATCAGCTCGCGGGTGTGCGACGAGTTAAAGGAAGAAGCTCATCGCGCAGTCGCCGATCAACTCAGATGAAAGAAAAGGAACCCGCGAGGATGCGACGAGCTAAAGAATAAAGTCATCGCTCAGTCGCCCGTCAGTAGAGATGAAAGGAAATCATCTCACGAGTTGGCGATCAATCAGAAGATAGATGTCATCCCCCACTCGCGCACGAGATGAAAATAGAGTAAAAGGTGGCGCGAGTGTGCGACCGAACAGAGTATGCAATGAAGAAATGGATGTCGCTCAGTCGCTCAGAATCTAAAGGTCAGTTTAAACAGCCAGCGACTGTACGATGAAAGAATAAATGAAAAGGAAGATGTAGAGGCACTTAGTCGCCAAGACTCAGGCTTTTAAAAATACACAGAAATGATTTTCAAAGGGGATTTTAATATTTTATTGCAAATCCATGTTTTATTCCTGGAAGTTTTCAGAGACAGAACAATATCAGATTGTTCTCAGACGCTGGAAATCGGATATTTTTACAGATGGAAAGATCATATTTTAAAAGATCAGAGGTTGCAGTTGTTAAAGTCTGCAAAACATTTATTGCAATTTAGAGACTTTTGTGACTCTTCTAGAGGGATAAGACTACTTCTTTAAGGGAGTGTTTATGATGTTGTGACTTTTGGGTCACCAAATGGTATTTTTGTAGACTTTTGAAGAGTTAGACAGCGGCTGGACAGGCCAAATCTGATCCAGAATTTATTGCTTTCAGAATGCAGTTGGCTTTGAAAATGCATAAATATGAGTTGAAGACTCATTGTTAGGCAGTTCTTCTTCCCTTTGGCTTGAGGTTTTGTAACTTATTCTAAGTTCTTAACAAAAGCAA
>MU227524.1:1208735-1240343 GCA_018584345.1 Thuja plicata
TCACATAGGTTATAAGTTGTGATTTTTGTTTCGTTTCATTGTTAATAAGTGAATGTTATTATTCCTGTTAACAGTTGAATTGAGGTCAATCCTTCTTATAAAGCATTTTTATCTGAGTATTCTGATAACAATATTGTGCATATGTCAAACTGATTTTAGGAAAGTTTCATTGTGTCTGATTAATACCATTCTCATCTTCAGATTTGGTGCATCACCTCAAGTTTTCCTTTTAGTTTTTCTTGTTTTTTCAGTACTCCAAGTTCATTCAAGAAAAATATTTCTTATCTCTTTTCCCAGCCAAGTTTTTTACCATTTTACAAAAGCTTCAGGTGAAGTATCATATAGGAACCGGCCTAGAACCTGGAGATTCACTCCAATTTTGGGAAACCCACTACCCAGGAGTGTTTCCATGTTTCTCCAAAAGGTTAAGTTTTTGTGAGCTTAACAGGATGCAGTTTTGAGAGCTAACAGTAACTTCAACAAAACTTCATGAAAATAAGTGAAAATAGATTCATAAGAAATATTATTTATTATTATATCTTCCTAAAATAAGTACATAATTAAATTACATCATTCCACGAGCCTCCAAGTCTCTACAACTATTGCAGATCACCAAATTTGTATGATAATTTGAGGGTTTAGTAAATATGTCTTGAAAAAATCCCTCCAAATTGCTCTCCCCTCCTTGATTTTGACCATACATGACTTTATAAACCATTAAAAATCATTTGAAAGCATTTCTAATTTCCCTAACTACCTTATGATCGGTGGATGACATTCTTGCACTTCTTTTGCAAAGTTGCAATGTTGCAATTTTTACAATTTTTGACAAATTGCCACTAAAATTGACCCTAGCATTCATGGACACCCCTAGCATGTTATAATGGATTAAATTTTACCAATTAAAACTTTTAAAACCTTGTTTTGGACCTTTTTACCCTTTGACCAACTTTGACCTGTTCAGGATCTTTTATGTCTCTTTGCACAACATGGCTCTTAAAGCCTTACAAATGAGTTGTTTTGATACCAATGGTATTTTGTGACCTTACATAATATCAATAATCATTAAAAATAAAGATAAATGAAACTTAATCTCATAATAAACCTCCATGGTTAGGTGCTCCTGCACCATACAACCGGCCTAGAAAATTTTCCAAGTCCCTTGGAAACATATAACTGATAGGCCCAAAAGGAGGCAAGCACAGCTGAGAGGGGGGGGGGAGAATCAATTGTACACATCTTATAACTTTAATTCCACTATTTCCATCAAGCTCTAAAAGGTAAACAGTAAATGAAAGATCCAAAACATATAACACATAACACCCAATTCTCGAGGAAACCTGGTTAAGGGAAAACCCCTGTGGGAATCAAACCCAGAAGATGAGTGTACTCTGCTAAAAGTACTACACAATTAAGAGCAAAAAAGAGAACAAAGGATGCACAAGTAACGACAGGCTTACAACCTAATCTGTAGGCACACTACCCAGAACTCACTGCATATAACTTTCAGTTTACCCAAAACTAGATTTTCCACCAGTTGAACTAAGAGAAATACAATTTTGAAAGTCATTGTTTACCCTAACAGAGGGTTTAGATAGTTTTTACAAAATCCAATGTAACTTCAACAAAACTTTATGAAAATAAGTGCAAATGGATTCATAAGAAATATTATCCATTATTCTATCTTCCTAAAACAATTACATCATTCGATGAGCTTCCAAGGCTTTGCAACTGCTACAGATCAGCAAATTTGCATGACAGTTTGAGGGTTTAGTAAATTTGCCTTGACAAAATTTCTCCAAACTACTCTCCCCTCCTTGATTTTGACTAGACATGGTTTTATAAACTATTAAAAACCATTAGAAAACATTTCTAACTTCCCTATCTACCTTATGATCGGTGAATGACATTCTTGTACTTTTTTGCAAAGTTGCAATATTGCAACTTTTACAATTTTTGACAAATTACCACTAAACTCGACCCTAGCATCCATGGACACCCCTAACATGTTATAATGGATTAAATTTTACCAATTACAAAATTTCAATCCTTTTCTTGGACATTTTGACCCTTTGACGTACTTTGACCTATTCATGACCTTTTAGATCTCTTTGCACAACATCGCTCTTAAAGCCTTACAAATTAGTTGTTTTGATACCAATGGTATTTTGTGACCTTACATAACATCAATAATCATTACAAATAAAGATAAATGAAACTTAATCTCATAATACACCTCCATGGTTAGGCGCCCCTGCACCACTAAGGGTTTAACATGTGTTTCCTTCTCACTGTCCTTCGGAACAACATCAAGTTTGTTATCTATAATAAGATTTGTAAGCACATCTTAGTCTCCTCCATTATTTCATCAATTTTTAATATCAAATATTTTTTAATCCTTGTCTTACTTCATAAATACTTCTTTTCTAACTCAAATATTTTGTCAATTTCATCCATAGCAATCACTGGCCAAAGTTGCAGTAAGAGTGTCTCTCTCATCTCCTTATATTTTTCAAGAGTTGTGAGTCTTCTTCCTTATAAGACATTGAATAGTTCATCTTGAATCTGTCCTTTTAATTCAATCAAGGCTCTATTATACTTGTTCAAGTGGAAAATAAATCCCCCTTCAATCAATCTATTTTCTTCCTCATCATATCTATTCTAATATCCTTTTACTTGAACCAAAATCCCATGAACTGTCATATTCTTAATCATGTCATTACCATAAAATTCTGGCTTACCTAAGTCAATTTTAGGCTTTTTCTTTGTAGTCTCTTCTTCAGATGTAGGCCTCCACTAACTACTCTGGCTGCCTTAGCTCCTTCTGTCCTTAGCTACTTGACTTTATTATCTGAATTTGTTTCTTCATCCTCTTCTTTTGCTCGCTTTAAAACTCTTTTAGGCTTGGATTTTAATCTCTTTCTTGTTGATACAATGTTTTCCTTTGATTTGACTAATTTAGAATAGCTTTCCTTTGGTGTAGATGTCCTTGGTGTAGCAAAATTCTTTGACATAGTAGGCTCCTTCTCTACAAGACTGATTGTAGTAGCAGCTGAACTTGTTGTTTGTATACCTCTAGATGATGATGCAAAAGGTATGTAGGTAGGAGGATCATCAACATAAACATATATTGGACCTTCTTCTGCTACCTTCTCTTTCTCTTCAAACTTCTTCCTAGCTTCTGCCATTTTTTCTTTTATAAAACCCATTTTCTCACCCATCATCTCAACTTCTTTCTGATATTCCTATCCCTTGCGGGTCTGTTAACCTTGAAATATACTTTAAGCCTTTATTTGCATAAGTATCAAACCTTTTCTCATTCTTATCCACATAATTCTTCAAAATATCTTCTTCATAAGCTTTAAGAAGTGGAGCATCCACCTCATAACCCATAGGCATTACCCATGAGGTCCTAGGTTCTACTGCTTCCATTAGGCATTCATCAAGTTCAACTATGAAGCATATACTATCCTCATATTTTATAACAATTTCATGAGGGATTCTATATCTCAATTGCATTGATTATTGAAAACTTTTAAAGTAATTCCAAAGAGGACTTTTCCTAGTCTAACCATCAAGCATATTATAGAAATCCTTAATCTGAATAGCAACAAGCTTGTCTTCCTTCAACTTAACATTACCAACTCTAGGAAATAAATTTACAAAATAGAATAAAATGCATACTAATGGGGAACCATACTTAAAAGATTGATTCTTTTCCTTCTTGATCTTTGCCAGATTCTCCAAAAAATTTCCTCTCAAAGATTCGCAGATATCATACTCTGCATCCTCCTTCACCATCTTGTAAGAAACATAGATAATAGTACTAGAGATTGAGTTCTCCCTGCTGGAATAAAAATACCGTGTATCCAAGAACTATATATGCGAACTTGACATCAAGTTGCAAAATATTGTTAACAGTCATTACGCGTTTATCCCACTAAGAACTGGTCAATCTCGTACCACATCTTTCTTGATAGACTTCAGGGAAGGTACCTCACTATTAGTACAAAAAACTATAACCGCCTTCAGAACCTCCTTGGTGATCTTATATAGTTTATAAATCCACAAGAAGTGATCATGCACTCGGCTCAGTATGTATAGAACCCAATCTATCTCAAATAATTGGGAAATCCATAATTTGAGAGAATTTCTTCTTTGACAAAAATTTGTATTCATCCTTAAGTACTAAATCCATAGATAGTTCTTTGTATTGCTGAGCAATTGAAATATCACACAATTCCTCCAAAGCACAATGAGTGTAAGCCCTAATATCCTCTACATGCAAGACACCATAGGGAACTGATGAAAATGCACCATCTGGATCATCTTCCCTAGATTTGTAAGGATGTTTCTTTAAAATTGGTCTTGGACGCTCGACAATGCCAACAACATGTGGCATATCCATGATTCTACCTCCAAATGGAAAACCATGTGAAGAAAAATACATTTCTTAATGAATTAGGGTTAGACTGTAAAATTATCGTGAATCACTTTTAACTACTTTGAAATTGCCTTCAAATGTTCTTCAACTCGCAAGGTGTGAAATAAAGAAAATAAATTCCCTTTTGTAACTTATCATATCCAAAAAGTGAATAACAATCAATTTTTTGTACCCTAGCTTCAAACTACCTTAGAAAAGAGGATGGAAAATCCATTATCAAACCTTCGAAACATAAGTGAAAACTCTTGTGAATGATAAAAAATGTCCTTAATCTATTTTTGCATTTGAATAGACCGATCACATTCACTACATTATTCAATTTAGGGGTTAGGTAGAAGATTTTTCATGAAAATCCCCCTTAGGTCATTCACCTAATCAATTTTTTGATTGAATTTCACACCAAATTCTGGTGTGATCCATGTATTAGTCTAAATCTAATCTTTTAACACCCATGTCTTACTCATTTTCTTCCTAACTTCTTCCACGTCAATTATTTTCTTCCCTTTATCATTCTACACATTGTTTCTTTCTACCGAAGCTCTTATATTATTGTATTTGCAATTCTTATCAATGTGACCAGAATTTTTACAATTAAAACATATCACATTTCAATATCTTGTATTTGTTGTATTTTTCCCCAATCTGCACTGCTTTTCCATATGTCCAAAGTTATTGCATTTGTAGCAGGTTATATTTCCTTGGTTCACAGAATTATTCGCCTTTGATCTGCATTCTTTTGATTTGTATCCATAGTTGTGTTAGAATTCTAATATGGGAAAGCAATATACTGAGAGGGGGGGTGAATCAGGATCTATAAAACTTTTATACTTCTGAAACAAATTGATTCAACATGTAAATATGACAATTAACTGTAATGTTGTAATATATCTAACATCTAATCACATCCATGATAAACACATAACACAAAGATTTGGTAACCCAGAAACCCTTGAAAGGTAAAACTGGGATGGGGATGAAACCCACAAATCTTCACTACTTCAGTAACAAAGTGTGCCTATTAGGGATACAAAGTTTGATCACTTCTGATGATCTACCTTGTGAGGGGTTTGTCATGTTAAGAGCTTAAAAACTTATAAAATCTACCTTGATTAAAGGATTTCAACTTACAACTAAGTAAGCACTCTTTTAAGAGATTTACAAAGGCCTATTAGGACCACTCTGTTAAGATATTTACCCTGATTCACTTGCAAGAATGTATCAGTACCTGATCCTTCGGTCTACACTTCAAATGTTGATAACAAATCTCCTCTTTCCAACTCTTAACTGATTTCAAAATTTGATACATCTCTTTTTTGTCCTTCACTACTCTTCTCTGTCACTTTGCCTGGTCTATGCTTCTGATATGCAAAATTGTGCTTCACATACATACACACTTGATCTCTGCTCTTCACATCCTCATCCACACATAGATTAGGGTTTTGAAACATTCCATATATAAAAAATTGATGAAGCATCCAGATCAAGATCAACGATATACATTCATCACTTTTTCCGCTTAAGCATACCTAATTTTGATTGGTTGCATTGCTTGCATAGGGATTAATGATCTCATAAATAACACATAATTAATGAATTAAATATCTACAACAATCTTTAAATGATACATAGAAGTCAGCCGAAATGGTTTACCCTGGTGTTTGTTCAATTCCAAATACATATAAAAAAATTGTCTCACTCGACATATGTAAACTCGGATGCTCGGTCAAAACTGTCACTCAACACTGGCCATCTATGCAACTCAACAATCATTCTTCTCGGCAACTACTGAGTACTCGACGATCACTGACTTGCTTGACAGGAACTAATACTCGGTCAATACATAATATTTACACAAGTCATTTACATTGCTCGGTCGCAGTGATGACTGACCAACCTGCCTTGATTATGACTAAGTGTGTGACACTAATAGACAACATAACTTGGAGATCAATAATCTCCCCCTTTGACATTAGTGGAAAAATCACCTTGTCATGACTCTTCAGTCCCTTAACAAAAATAGTACTCAATTATACCAAAAACTCCCCCTAATATTATGACTCGGTCTTCATAAATACTTCACTACATATACACCATATACTATGTAGCTTTCTAGGCCAAGTGAAATGGTTGTAAGGGTAGCATCATGGACCTATGAAATATGGTTTGTTGTCATCACATGTTAAACAAAAAATAAATACATATTAGTAAGTTAATATATCTTATGAAAATTTATTTTAAATGCAAGACCTTATTCTACATTGATATGTTATATAATTTTTACCTATGACGAAGATACAACTGAACAAGTTTTAGTAGGAATAGTCGATGATGTGCCACCCTCCATTGCTACATCGTGACATGCATAATGTTTGCATCAATTTTTAGTTTGATCTATAATTAAAAAATAGTTTACATTTGGAAATTAAGTATTTAATAAATAAAAATATTATAAAATAAATTCAACAAATTTAAGTGTCAGGACCAAAGAATGTATGGTCAATCAAGTCAGTAGTCAATGGCATCTGATCTAACACATTACACACATGGACCCGAAAAATCCCATAACATATTAAACCATAATGTGCACAAACATGGGGGGTTGAACCATCTGCATGTGTATATGTATCTCTCTCAAATTATAGACGAAAGTAACTAGTGCACAAGTGGGTTGAGGTAGGTAGACTAGCTTGGTAGATGGTCTAGATGATACACCATCATCTAGGACATGAAGCTAAGATATTTATGTGTCATTCTCAATGATGGTGTCAGCCAATGAGGCAAATGCTTGAAGAGTATATACCTTTATAAAATCATTTAGGGCTATCAGAATCATGACATGAACAATTCAGTGTCGCTACTAGAGTGGTACCAAATTTGGGTGATTATATGCCCGTCAAGCCTTGTGCATAACAATCAAAACATAAATTTCTAAAAAATTTCAAATTAAATATTCGTTTGGTGACTTTGTCAAAACTTTTCACTATTGTCCCTAAGGTTGTGGAAAGGGATGTATGATGGTCATGTCAGGAGGTCTTCAATCTAGCAATTAGCTAAGAAATAGTGGCTTTGTGCTATATAGCCTAATAAATCATTTTATGATTTTGGTGGGGACTTTCCTTGGAGGAGTCAAAGGGTCACCCATCTGAGGGTCTTCTTCAAAGTCATAAGGAGGTAAATTTAGCTCAATCCCTGGGTTTGGAAGATCTGATATCAATTTTGAAAAAAGGACAATAAATGAAAAATAATAAGAAAATAGTCAAATTGTAATAAAAAATAATTAAAATGCATTAAAAAATGAAGAGATTCCTTTTCGATCTTGTGGCATGATTATCTGCATGTCAACCAACACATTCTTTATGGTGGGGTTAATGGATATGGTTGCAAACACGGTGGATTTGGAAATAGTGTTTTCTTGGTATTTGTGCACATTGGCACGTGCCTATACAAGGATCTACATTTGATAATATAGAAGGATGCTCAAATTATTGGGACTTTAACATTAATTTAATCATGAACCCATGTAAGGAAAATATACGAGAACGAATAAGCTAGGAATAGATAAGGTAAAGCTATATCTTGAGAACAGAGCATGAAGTAGCGTCAATGTTATATAAAGTTGATTAGGACAGGTAAGAAAAAAATTGAATGTGAAAAATAAAGTTGATTACACACTGGCATCCTAAGCAGAGACCTCTAGAATCCTATCTCAAGTTATTCATTGTCTACAATTTTTATTTTTGTTGTTAAGAATTTGTCATTATTTTCATATATTTATATTTTATTTTATTTTATTTAAGCATATTACTAAGTTACTTTTACTTTTCTATTTAAAAATCAGAATCTTAGAAAATGATAATGAGTACAATTCAAGTAGCTTAAACTAATGACCAATCCTAATGTAATCAACATAAGTACTCTTAAAATAACTTAGCCTTCCTTTTGTTACAATTCTACTATGGTATGTTCTACTTGTATAAACAGTTTGAAAGAAAACTTGGAACAAGTGAATTAGGAAGAATGTCCACCAAAAAAATTAAAGGTTCAAGAGACAAGACTTTGGAGGCCATCTAAATTTTGTGAAATTGTTTTTTTAAGTTATAAAGGAGCCCCAACTATAGCACTTTGTTTAAGTGCTAGGGTGGTACATGTATTCTTAGAGGGTCTCTAACATCTTTTCCTATTCGAGAAACCTCATCTATTGTCCAAGTCTTGTATGTATTGAGACCCTAATTCTTAGAATCAATTCTAGAGCCTACATTAGCACCCAAGTTCAACTCCTACAACTACAAAAATCACCTAGTGCAATTTTTCCTACAGAAGTGCTCACGTCTAGGTAATTTTTAAAATCGTGTTGTCCACTTCCAATCTGGCTAGTTATGTTTAGAATCTAACATTTATAAGGACAACTTATCTTTCTCCTTTATTTTCACTTGTTAGTTATAATTCTAACTTAGCATCAAGTTGATTTGATTGACAATCTAGAAGTTTTTCTATTTTATGTTACTTGTCAATTTGTATTTCAGAATTGTTAAATCAATTTGATATATTAATCTTTTTCTAAGTAAGAATTAAAGATATGCGATTTTTTAGTAAGAATTAAAGATATGCGATGAAAAATATTTTGAGGATTGAAAACATGAGTGCTGCGCGGAGGATGTGCAGGAGCTAGGGCCTCCATGCCCTAGCTCTATTTTATGCTATGTTGCGTACGGGTGGGATGAATCTGCTGCCTTATGCTTGGTTGTTCCTTTTTCTCTTGCTAGATTCTGTGGTTGGGGTTGGATTCACTTGAGTGTGGAGTGTTGGTGAGTAATGCTTGCAAGGGCTCTCTCAACTCTATGTTCTGATGGCTGCATGTGGAGCTGCCACTACTTTTACGATTGCTGGGACTATGGCTTCTCACGGTTCTTCTTCTGGGATAAGTTTGTAGCTGATGGCTTCGGCTTATGTTGGGGAAAGCTCAAAGTTAAAAAAGGTTAATGGGTGTTTACCCCACAGTCAAGATCGCCTTGTTTTGGTCATTCCTTTGGAGGCAGTTTTGGAAGATGTCGAATACTAGACTAAGCATGCTTTGATCTGCAAGTTTCTTGGGATCCGAATCTCTTTGTCTGCTCTTGAAGCCTGGATTCATCATTCATGGCAAATTGAAGGTGATTTGGACATTATGTTGGCAGGGATTAGCTACTTCATGGTGCTATTCTCTTGCATGTCTAATCGAGACCGTGTCTTTGAAGGAGGCCCTTATTTTTACAACCAAGTTGGGTTGTTTGTGAAACCTTGGCATACGGGGTTCAATTCTACAGAGGATCTCCCTTCAAGGGTTCCTGTGTGGGTCTATTTGCCACGCCTTCCTCTTCAGTTTTGGAGAGAGGACATCCTGCGCCAGATAGCTGCTTTGCTGGGGAGGCCTACTGCGATTGCACATCAATCCCTCAACAAAAAGGTTATTTCTTTTGCCCACATTTGTGTTGAAATTGATTTGAATAACCCATTGCCAGATTCTTTGGAAATTTGCCTTGGCTCATCGTCCTGGGTACAACAGTTAGACAATGAGTTTTTACCTTTCCGCTATTAAATATGTCATGAATATGGACATTTTCAGTGTATGTGCCCTCAGGCTTCTAAGAAACCCAGTGGTGGTTTTGGGGGATCTTCCTCCTCAGACCGTAAGATGGACAATGATGGCAAAGGAAAAGCTCAGAATGAACATGCAGGAAAAGGAAAGGCTTCGTCTAACTTTGTAGGAAAAGGGAAAGCCCAGATGGATTCTGCAAATAACGGGAAAGCCCAGGTTAATGCTTCTTTTCGGGACAAGGATGGCTTCATTCCTGCTCAAAACCAAGCTAAGGGAAGAGGAAAGAAGAGACCCCTTTTAGACAGGCAATCAAAGACAGGTTTTAACCAATTTGAGGTGCTAGATAATATGGCCTTAGAGGAAGGTATTCCTCTATGTATTATGTTTGATGTAACAGTTGCAAATAAGGGGACTCCTACCCAAGATGCTTCTCTTATGAACCAGGTGAATGTTGTCCAGTAGACATGTGAAACACCTATTGGACCTGAGTCTGGTGCCCTAGTGGTTTCACATGTTCCACAAGATAATGACATTCTCCTAGAAGATTTGGTTAAAGATGTGTTTGCGTCTGGGAAAGGAAAAGGATCTTCTCTGTCACTGGGTCTAATGCAAAGACCATTTAAGAAATTTTCTTTTGTTACTCCTTCCAAAAGTGGCCACAAAAGGGATCAAGAGAAAATTCAGCTTACAGGGGATTTATTGGTAGAGTCGGGGTTGTCAAACCCATGGATGCACATTTTCCCCACTCTACTCAATGATCATTCTCTCATGGAATGTTAGGGGGTTGAATAGCATCCCCAGAAAAAAATTTATTCATGAGTTGGTGGCGGAGCATTCCCCGGACATCCTTTGTATCCAAGAGACTAAACTTTTAGTGGAATCCATGGTCAGCTATTTTCTAAATATTTGGTATTTTGGGAAATGTCAATGTATTGGTTCCCAGGGGAGCTCTAGTGGCTTGGCTATTTATTGGGACCCTAGGAAAATAACCCCTCTTTGGTGGCTATCTTTTCATTCTTCTCTTTCTATGGCTACCTCTTGCCTAGAGACAGGAGAGTTGATTATGGTCACTAACGTGTATGCTCATGTTGATCTCCCTGGAAAGATAAGGCTCTGGGCGCATATTCAGTATGTTCGAAGTTGGCATCCTTTCTTGCCTTGGATTTTAGGTGGGGACTTCAATTCTGTTGTGTTCTTGGAGGAGAAACGAGGTGGTATTTCTCGTTTGGGGCCCTCTTTTGAGCTTCTTCGTGATAATATGGGTCTCTTACATCTTTCTGATGTCCAACCATGTAATGGGTTCTTTACGTGGAATAATAGAAGGGTTGGGGATGATGCCATCTCGGAATGTCTGGATAGATTTTTGGTTTCCTACTATTGGAATAGTGGTATTCTCTCTCTCTCATCTGAAATTATGGATTGGAGGGGTTCTGATCATTGGCCTATCAAGCTCTCTACTACTTGTGTTTCTATCCCCAAGAATCCCCCTTTTAAGTTTCAGTTAATGTGGCTTCGGGACTCTTCTCTTCATGATTTCATGGTCCACTGGTGGAGAGATGGCGGCCCAGCATATGGCACTGCTATGTTCTCTTTTTTCTAAGAAACTTCAGTATGTCAAAAGAAAGATGAAAAACTGGAACAGGACTTGCTTTGGTATTCTTCACACCATGAAGAAGAGGGCTCAAGATCATCTGGCAGTCATCACCAGAAAGATCTATGATCTTGGCTTCTTGGAAGCTCTTCGCAAAGAGGAATCTCAGGCTTCTAGGGACTTAGCTAAGTGGGATCTCAGAGAGGAAATTTATTGGAAGCAGAAGGCTCAGATTGATTGGCTTCAGGAAGGGGATAAGAACACTACTTTCTTTCATAAATTTGTGCAGGGCCGCCGAAATCAGAGTTACATTTCTTCTCTTGTCAATGCTGATGGCCTACACTTCACTTCCTCACACATTGTGTCCAGGGAAGCTATTCGGTTCTACTCTGCTCTTTTCTCTGATGACTATCCTCCTGCTAATATTTAGGAGAATACTGTCGTGTCTTGTATTCCCTCTCTTGTGACCCCTGAGATGAATGAGTCTCTTATCAGGCTGATCTCCCTGTCAAAATTGGAGGATGTGGTCTTCGGCATAACAAAGGGAAAGGCCCCTAGGCCCGATGGGTTCCCAGTTGATTTTTTTTAGGAATTTTGGGATATTATTAATCAAGACCTTTTAGCTGTGGTCCAAGAATCTTTCTCTAACAAATAGATGCTTAAAGCTTTGAATGCTACTTTCCTTGTTCTTATTATGAAAAAGAAGGGGCTAATCAACTTGACTTCTTCCGGCCTATCACTCTTTGTAATGTGGTCTATAAAGTCATTACTAAGTTAATTGCTGAAAGACTTAAAGTTTGGCTTCCCTTGGTTATCTCTGAGGAGAAAGGAGGTTTTGTTGCTAGGAAACAAATCCTTGATGGAGTGGTTATTGCCTTTGAAGCCATCCACTCTATGTCTGTCTCTAAAGAGTGCTCTATGTTCATCAAGCTGGATATGGCTAAGGCCTATGATAGAGTTAAATGGGGGTTTTTATGCAAAACTCTTCTTTCTTTTGGCTTCAGTTTGGAATGGGTGAACTAGATTCTGAGCTGTGTTACTTCTCCCTCCTCTATGCTTCTCAATGGTGAACCCTCTGAGTTATTTGGGGCCTCTTGGAGTCTTTGACAAGGGGATCCTCTTTCTCTGTACTTGTTTATTATTATGGCAGAGGGCCTTGGCAGATTTATTAAATCTCAAATTTCCCAAAATGTGATACATGGCTGGCAATGGGGACACGGTTTTCCCATTCTTTCTCATCTCCAGTTTGTGGATGATACTGCTCTTGAAAGTAGAGCTCGGATTCGAGAAGTTGAAGCTTTTAGGATCACTTTGGATACTTAGTTGGCTGCTTCCGGTCAACAAATCAACAACCATAAGTCCTCCATTTATTTATTCAATACTCTTGGGCCTATACAGCAGAGGATTACTACTATCCTTTGATTTCAGATTCATTCTCTCCCTATGACTTACCTAAGCATCCCTATTGTGGTGGGAAGACAACCCAGGCTCTTTTGGCAGAACCTTCTTGATAAGTTGCACCATAAGGTTAATCATTGGACTCATAGATGGATCTCTACGACTGGATGGGTGACTCTCCTCCAATATGTGATTCACTCTCTTCCTACCTATAGAAGCATGGTTCAGGCAGCCCCTGTTTACTTTCTCAAGGCATTTGATGCCTTTTCTTGGCAGTTTCTTTGGAGCGGGAACCTACAAAATTCTAAATGGAGCCTTATTAATTGGGCTACTGTCTGTAGGCCCAAGAAGGAGGGAGGCATGGGTCTTCATTCTGCTATCTTGAGTGGCCAAGCTCTTGCTGCCAAACTCTACTAGCGTTGGTGCTCCTGCCAGTCTCAGCTCTGGGCTCGCATCTTGTCGCATAAGTACCTCCCTGGAATTGATCCTTCAAATATCCTGAGGTTTCCTTTGGAGGGTTGTGGTTCTATGGTGTGGACTACCCTCAAGAAAGGTGCCCACTTAGTGAAGTGATGCCTTTTCTGGAATTGTAATAGAAGCTCTGAGGCTCTGTTCTGGAGTGATTCTTGGAATAGAAACCCTCCTCTTCTGATCTCTCATCTGCATCTGCAGGCTCTCTTTGATTCTTTCCTTCTTGTTGGCTGGGATAAGGTGGCTCATTACAAGGAGGCCTGCAATCTGGGCCTCGATGTTGGTTATAGATGGAAGAATTCTTCTGATTGGCCGCCAGGGGGCTCAGAGCGGGATCGGATGGAGCTTTTTCAGATTCTTGCCTCTAGGGACTGAAGCTCTTTGCAGGAACCTGATGTTCTGGCTTGGGGAGGTACTTCTTCTGGTAAGTATTTTGTCTCTTCAGGGTACTTCAAGCTTTCTAGGCTGTTGTTTGGCGATGTTGAGGTGCACTGGTGGAAGCAAGTCTAGAACTCACTCTCTTGGCCCAAGTGTCAATTTTTCCTTTGGCTGGTGGTTTACAATCACTGCCTCACTTGGGATAATATTTATAAGCGTGGCTTCCATGGCCCCTCAATCTATGTGTTATGTTGTGATGGTGAGGAGTTTGTTTCACACCTCTTCTTTCAATGCTCCTTTGTTAAGCAAATTTGGCACTTTTGGTGGTTTGCGTGGGGTCGCCCATGCTGGCATGTTTCTTCTCTGTCTGAGTTTTGGAATAGATTGGGGCATTCACCTTCTAAGTTCTCTTTTCTGTAGGGTGCTTGGGCTATTGGCCCTTCCTTCATTCTTTGGCATGTGTGGCTGGAAAGAAACAGGAGAATCTTTCAGGATGTTAAGTTTGGAGTCCTGCACCTGTGGGGGAAAAATTTTCATTCCCTCCATGAGACTGTTCAGGCAAAGTTTGAGGGAATGGGTGGTTTGGATCCTGGAGATGTGGATATTTGTGCTCACCTCTCCTTTCCTCTACATGGCAAGGCTCCTCTGTTTGCTACCCGCCGCTATGGTAGTAGTGTCAGTCATCACCCTCAGCGGGCTAATTGCGAGGGGCATTGGACTCCTCCTATGCCTGGAGTTATTAAAATCAACACTGATGGCTCCTCTCGAGGGAATCCTGGTCCTGCTGGCATTGGGGGAGTTGGATGAGGCAGTTTTTGGGATGTCCAATTTCTTTTTTCCATTCAAAAAGGTCTTCATACCAACAATCTTATGGAGGCCCTCACCATCCTGCTGGCTGTGGAGCATTGTTGTTTGCGTGGTTGGCGTAGGATTATCTGTGAAGCTGATTAGCAAATTATTGTGAATTTACTTAATTGACAAGAGATTTTCGATGTCTGTTGGCAGCTAACTTTGGTTATTAAGCAAATTCTTCAGTTATGCAGGTCTCTTGACTCTGTCACTTTTACGTATATCCCCCGTTAGTGGAATGGTGTTGCTGACTGCCTAGCTAAATGGGCTCCTGAGCAGGGGCAAGGCTGAAATATTGTTGACTAGAGGCTCCTTCCCCCTGATTTATCTCATAAGCTGGATCAACTTGTTGTTCAGGATATGGCTCTTTAGAGCTCTTTGTTGTATTGTTCTTTTTGGCTTTCAATAAATTTTTACCCCTCTTTTAGTTTAAATTTGATATATTAAAAGAAGGAAGCTAGGATCATTTTTTTGTTCTTTTACATTTGCAAATAATTTGATAATTAACCATTGCGATGAGTGTCAAATACTTTAAATTGAGCATCAATGATCTTGTATTTAAAGATAAGCAATAAAGCCTAAATGAAATTACATTAGTACTTGCATAAGTAGATACCACACAATCAAATTTTCATCTACAATTATTTCATTAAGTTTGGTGCATGTTCAATCTAATTCATTGGCAACAAGAATTGACTATTCACTAAGAAATTTTTGTACTTTATTTTTGTACACTAGTTGTCTTCCCAAGTTGCTTCTCAACACCATCTACGTGGAAACACAAACAAAAATGTACCAAGAAACATGAGAATAAAGGATAGTACCAGTGGGGAGAATTAAAATGACTATATGACCCACTCAACAAGCAAACAAAGACCCCAAATAGACTTATCATAGAATATATAATGTTGATTTAATAACGAAATTCAAACTTTGATCACAGATTTAATTAAATTTATTGTTTTACATCAACTAATTTAGAAGTACATTTTGATCAGCCTTGCTAATAGGTCTGAACCTCTATTAAAAAAAATTATTATCATCCTTATTTACTAAAAAAGATTCGAACAACAAATGTTTTTTTTTTTATGAATAAATATGTGTAATCCCATACAACTTAGCAATCTCTATTATGTGAGCCTATAGGGAATTTCATAAAATTCTAGGCTTCTGTGTATTTATTCCTCGTGTTTGATATTTATTTTATTAAAGTTGTTATATGACAGCTTACAGATTTCCAGACTTGTCGGAGACTTTGCCAACAATTAAATCTTTAACAATTTATAATAGTATAATCTGCTATTGAATTTATATATTTTGACAGGAATGAGGTAGTTGCAGATTATAATAAGATAAAACAGAAGCATAAATTCTAATTATAAAATATACTAAAACAAAGATAATCTGCTACACGTTTATCCATTGGACCAGAAAAACTAAAATAAAACATACAAAAGATACTGTCCAAGAAGAAAAAAGATACTGTCCAAGAAGAAAAAAATTATTTTAAGGCTTTACAGAAAAATCTAATATAGGATCAATAATAGTAGATTTGTGGTCATAATAAATTTTTTGTAGATATTTATGAATTTTTAAATCAGCATTTAGATTTAAGTGACAGTTAGTTATTAATTATTTTACTGGTGAGTAACTATTACAAGAGCAAAAAGTTTCTAATGATAACATTAAGGTTATCATTGATAAGTTTCAAGAGTAAAAAGGTAACACAAAGAAAAGGCAGAAGCACGGAGACAGGGATCAACTTCTAGAAAAAAAAAATGAAAAAGCACTAGAAATGATGCAAAGTATAAGGCAGACAAGGGAGCTAACAAGGAGCTAGCCGAAATCAGAAAAGCTGCTGGGAGAATGACCGAGCTGGAGATCAAGGTGGCGGAGATTCTTAGAGACATAGCCTGAAGGGTTCCCCTGGATTTTTGTTCCTGGCTTTTTGGATATGTGATCCTGGCTTTTTGCTGTTTTGACTGTTTTGCTAGTTTTGACTGTTTTGTGATGTGGGATTTGTAATGCTTATATGCTTTAGTTCTCTTTTCTTTCAACTGTAGGGTTTTAGGAACCCATCAAAACCTGTTTTCCTTAATCAAAAACTATTACAAACTATTAAATTCTATTATCTTTTTTCTAAAGAAGACAATTAATATATTATAAAAAATTCAATTCTACTAATCATTAATAAAATAAAATTCAGAATTTTACTCTATGACAATAAAATGGTAAAAATTTCTATCTAGATATATCAAAGTAATTAAAGAAAATTTGAAATAACTTGGAATTCTTAAATGATCATAAAATTAACTATAATATAATACAATTAACTATAGTTTTCAACAATTAATTTAGAACTACATAAAATAATCTATAAGAATAAGTACACGCCAGTAGAATGTTAAGAATTTTAAACTTCAATGAAGTTATGATATTAAATATAGATTTATTGTTAATATAGAATTTTAAACTTCGTGCCTCGCTGGGTTGCCTCGCAGGTCTGAATCCTCCAACAAAAAAAAAAAAAAAATCAACATCTTCATTCAATTATGTATATGTTAATTCAACATGCAATTAAAGAGAGTTGAACGTTGGTTAAAGTTCTGATATCACATGTTACATCAAAACTCGTCTAATAAACTTTTAAATCATCATTATTATCTGAAATCTAAAATTAATCTATAAAATTAAATCCTAAAATCCAAAAAAATCAACTAATCCAACAAGAATACCCTTTATTGGATGTGCTTCAACAACTATTCTATTTTTTAATCGCTGTTTATTCTGTAGTTTGTTTTATGTTTGGGCCATTTTGTTCACTATGAAACTGTAATTTATAGCTGTGCTTTTAAAGTTGTATCCTGGTATTGTTGCATTATAAAATTATATAAAAAAATAGTTCTTTCTGTTTCAGTTTGAGGTGCTTCTTAGTGTGAGTATGTAAAATTTCATTATTAATTCAATATGAAAAAAATACTTTGAAATATCTTTTAAAGGTCATGCAGGAAATGCCAGGCTCATTTTAAATTAAATATGGACATACTTTATTATGGAAAAATATATTTTTTATTGCAGGTTTTAAGGTTGAACTTGAAACATTGGTATTGTATCTATCACGAAGGTATGGGATTACAAGGAATTAAAATAATCTAATCTCTAATGATCTGAGAGAATCATGAAGATCTCCATTAATATATTCCCAAAAAGAAGACTAAACATCGATTTCAATATATGATTGTTTGTGGATGTTTAGGATATACTTTTTTTAAATAGGAGAATATATATATATATATATATATATATATATATATATATATATATATATATATATATATATATATAGTAATGAGAACATAATTTGATATTAAGTAGGGTTTATTTTCATATGTTTTTTTATTCATTTGTTTATCGTATTTATTTATACATGTATTTTTATTTATCTAGTAGTGACTTATATCTAGCTGTTTTTCCACACTTAGACAATTCTAATCATAGAATTGTCCCCTTCTTTTCAACTAAGATTAAGATTTAGCCAACTAGTTTAATTCATCCTTCCACCTCGAATTTGCTAAATACATGTTTGGTGCAATTTGATGGTATTTGCTAGTATTTAAAGACATTTTTTTATAGTCATTCTAAATTTATCCATACATCATATTCAAAATCATTCATTGTAGGAGATTAGAGCAATTAATAATGTCATAGTTCAATTTGATGACAAAAGAGTAGATAATCTACATTGTAGGGTTCTTGTTGTTCTGATGATTTTCACATTTGAGGAGTTGACTTGGAGAATTCATCTCCTTCCAACAAATTGAGAAGTCTTAAGATATTTTTAAACACCTCCCAGTCCCCATATATCCAAGAAGAGTATAATAGAACATCACAAATCAAGTGAAGTTGTAGAATAAAATAAAATCTCCTCATTCTTTATGGAAAAAAATTAATTTCAAGATCACATATTATTTATGAGGAGATTTTCAGCGTGGGAATTAATTCTAACTCATACCATGAGCATAATAGTCTCCAAAAGAAATATGAAGAAATACTATTCAGGGAAGAAATCTATTGGAGGCAAAAATCTAGGGAGCTATGGCTCAAAGATGGGGATAGAAATACAACTTTTTTTCATGCCTCAGCGAAAGCCAGGCCTACCCAAAATGCAATATGCAAAATCGCAGACCCCAATGGTGTAGTCTTGACAGATCGTATTGAGATACAACAGGAGGGGGTGCATTATTTCTCTGCGTTTGTTGCTACAGAACAATAAAATGTCATTTTGGTGGATGCTAATAGATCTGAATTGTTCATCAATATCCCCCGCTTGGTCTCGAAGCTAGATAATCCTTCCCTTCTCAAACCTTTCTCTCTGGATGAATCCAGGTTTGTGTTGTTTTCAATGGGCATGGATAAAGCTCCGAGCCCTTATGGGTTTACCCCCTTATTTTTTTAGAAATGTTGGGACTTCATTGGGTCTGAAGTGTGCGTTGTGTTAGAAGAGTCTCATAAAAGTGGGGGTATGTTGAAAAAGGTCAATAATACGATGATTTCTCTTATCCCCAAAGTTAAAGACCCCACTTCATTTGTTGGTTTCAGACCTATCTCCCTATGTAACACTTTGTATAAGATATTCTCAAAGTCAATTGCTATTAGATTGGCCCTTATGCTCCCTAAAATTATCTCCCAGGAGAAAGGGGGTTTGTGCCAGGTAAGGAAACTTCGGAAGAGGCTCTAGTGGCTCTTGAAACTCTTCATACAATAAAGAAAAATAAATTGCAGGTTACGCTTATTAAAGTGGATATGCTTAAATCATATGATAGAGGGAACATGAACTTACTTCACCAAGTGTTGCTTAGGTTTGGTTTCTCTCATTGGTGGTGCAAATGGATTCTTTCTCTTATATATCTAGGGCAAAATTCTTTGTTATCATTAACAACTGGAAACATGTGGATTTTTTGACTCCTCTCAGAGTATTCGGCAAAAGGACCCATTGTCCCCTTATCTCTTCATAATCATGGTTGAAGCTTTAAGTTGGACTATAGAAGCTCTTCATAATGATAATATCTGGAGAGGTATTAATTTTTCTGACTCTAATATCAGTGTGACCCATACTCTCTTTGTAGATGACACATTTTTGTTTGGGGAAGCCTCTTTAAGGGAAACATGTGACATCAAAATAACTCTAGATTGCTATTGTATTTTCTCAGGTCAAAGAATTAATGCTAATAAATCTAAAATTTTATTCATGAGCTGACCTTTTATGGTTGGAAATGATATTTCAAAACTTCTGGGTTTTAAACAAGAGCCTCTTCCAAGCACATATTTCGGCATTCCCCTTTTTTCACGCATAAATAAAGGCTTATTCTGGGATCCCATTATGAAATTTATTCATAGTAGAATTGCTTCTTGAAAAAACACATGGTTATACTCTACAGACAGAATTCTTATGATTAAAATAGTTTTGGCAAGTATCCCAAACAATATTATGCCAGTCCTTCCGCTCCCTATTTAGGAATCCTAGTATCCATAGAAACAAAACTCAAAATTTTTCTTTGGAAGGGGCCTAAATAATCTCAAGATAAGATCCATCTACTAGCCTAGGATACAGTTTGAACTCTTAAGGCCTTAGTAGGGGCTGGTATTCATATGTTAGAGTGCAAAAAATTGGTGTTAAATGCTAAATTAATTTGGCAAATGTTCTCCAATCCTCATACCAAGTGGGCTACCATCTTGAAGAGTAAATACCTAGATGATGATAGCCAAGAATGAATCTTCTCCATATCCAAGAAAGAATCTTATCCATTTCTAATCCTCCTCTTAGATCCCACATGTGGAACATCATGATCAAATGCAGAGAGGTGTTTCTTCCCAATCTTACATGGATTATCCATAATGGTGCAAAAGAAGATTTCTAGGCTGATTCTTCGATTAAATTTCCTCCTCTAAATACAAATGTCTCCCTTGTCAAGGCTATGGAGGTTCTGACAGCCCTATGGGGGCCTAAGGTCAAATATTACTTCATTATTTCAAACTCCAATGGCTTCCCTCAAACTTCATGGTAAGATCTTGTTGCCACTCCTATTTCGAATGATCAGAGAATTAGGCTTGTTGAGATTCTACAACAAAGAATTATTCACTACCATAACTCTCAAGATCATCTCATTTGGTCCTCCTCACCTTCGAGGAAATACTCAGTTAAACTAGGCTACCATGATATTACTAGAACCAATATCACTTCAAGGTCAAAAAGTTTTCTTCTGTGTTGGGCTCCTGAAGTACTTCATAAGGCTGGTTCTTTCTTGTGGCTCGCTCTCAAGGGCAAAATTATCACAAGTGTTTTATATATATATATATATATATAAAATTATTGCTTTATATTTTAAAAAATAAAATAAAACACAATCTATATGTA
The DNA here is from genome assembly GCA_018584345.1 of Thuja plicata. Lineage (NCBI taxonomy): Eukaryota > Viridiplantae > Streptophyta > Pinopsida > Cupressales > Cupressaceae > Thuja > Thuja plicata. The sequence continues at coordinate 1,229,857 of MU227524.1, forward strand.
TGCATATATCGCCATAAAGCCACCACCATGTTCTTTATAAGACATAATTTGATTAAATGCTTGTATCATATAATTGTATCTTACCCAAAGTACCCTTCATATGAAAACAAAGCAACGTATTCACCATATACTTCTAGACTCTCACAGCCTAAAGCTGAAAATAGCACATACAAATTACTCAAGAAAGTCTTACACGGGAACAAATCTTTTTAAAGAAGATCTGAATCATACTTGGAACCACAACTATTAGTAAGGCCATACTCGCCCTATCCCCATCATAATATAACATAAACAATTATTCTGAGTACTTTCCTGATGCTTACCATGAAAAGTTAACTTATAGTCTTTCCTGCATAATTTTGTTGTTAACTTTGGAGTATAGACCAATATCAAAAAATGCATATGTATATAAATCTATATTTATATATATTTATTTATATATGTGTTTTGGTAGTAGTGTATATAACAGATAAATATAAATAACCTCATTTTCTATCTTTTAATTTTGAGGAATATAGCATATATTTCTTGTTGTTCTCATTTGTTGAAGGTGTCATTTGTTGTTTGATCTTGCATGTGTTTGTGTTGCAAAATTCAACACAAACAACATGATCTAAATTCTAATAAGTCTATGACCAAGTTTTATTTTCAAAGCTATATTTAGTATATTCCACAACTACTAGTAATATTTGAAGATTATTAACACACACACACACACACACAAGTAGGTCATCAAGCACTAATATATAATCAAATTTTAATAAATAAAATATTAAATTAGTGATGCATTAGAGGAGAGATTTCATATCGAGACAACGGATTTTTTTCTCTTTTGTATCAATTTAGTTAAGACAAAAACTTATTTACCATTGTAATAGATGTGTTTTAGTACACCCATGTTTCAAGATTTATTTAAAATATATACTTATTGAATTAAGAAAATACTAGTTCATGCACTAAAGTTTTAAGCTATTATTATTTTTAAAATAAAATTAAAAACTAGTGCATAAAAAGAAACTTCCTAATTAACCTCATTTTTTATCATTTTATCAACAACTGAATTTTAATGTCAATAATAATAATAATTACATACAAATTCAAATAGTTTTTGTACGTAAAAACTATAAATATAAAATACACCAAAAACCTACATTTCATTATTTTATATCATGTCACAATTTTTTTAAACATATATTTCACATTCTAATGATTCAAGTTAAAAAGTTAGATAAGTTTTGACCTTTTATCTTACAAAGTGGGGCATATCTTTAATTTTTACCCTATTAGAGAAAAATGGGAACACCAACACCATCATCTAATTGATAGTGATTGAGAGGCCCATGCTCTTGTGACTTACCATCTAAACTTATTTGTGTTCATTAGTTTTTGGAATACATCTGAAATCATAATATTTTATAATGACAAATTTCTAAATAGAAAATAGTTGACATTAGGAACTCCATATTTTACAAATAGGACAAGCTATATTAGAAGAGATTAAATCAAGATGTTGGAATATAAAAATCCAGTCTACATTCCAAGAGCAAGCACTATACAAACTCATTTTAGAGCAATCAAATTAGAGAGTAAAAGACTACCAACATTCTTTAGTCAAGTATATGGATCAATGTTTATTATTTATCATCATTTTGTTTTAATATTGCAATTACACTTGTAGGACTTCCAAAGAGTATTTCATCACCACCCCTATGTGGAACTCCTTGAGAGGGTTTCATACCTAAGATAATCTTGTCATTTCAACATTTTATAATTTACTTAGAGTCTATCTCTATGGAGATAAGATCTCTTTTTCATCACTATTTATGTTGCGAAGGTGGGAACACCAACACACGATTTGACTTAGGCAAGCTCCTATACACCTTAACCCTTTTACCCCATTTTCTTTATATGTAGGTTCAGATGACAATGAGAGAGGTGCAAATGAGTATACTAGACATTTCCAACAAAATTAAAATAGACAAAAAAAAAAAAAAAGCCTATTGCTTTGAGCTGGATTTCTAGGAGAAAATATCTCAAAGCCTCTTGATTTCTCTCCTAATCACTTTTTTTTAAAGTTTTGGACACCTTCAGACTAGGGTGCCTAGCACTCACATTCATAAAATTCAACACCATATTTCATATATAGGTTCTTCTTTGTATCTTCTTTCTAGCTATGCACCTTTCTTCTACGTTTATATTTATTATCTTCTACATTTTATCAATCTTATTCAGTATAGCCTCATTAAGCCTAATTCAACACACACACACACACACACAAAGACAATTCCAATCACATGTAATGAACATTAGTGTGAATCTAGGAAATCGTAGCTCTTCCTTGTGGATAACAAGCCAAGTCCACTCATTCCAAGCTAATGTTCTATAGAAAAGGGAAACAATCCTAAGTTAATAGATGTGTAAGTCCATATCACATTTCCTATATCATGCATCCATCCCCATTCTTTTGAGATGAAGGATCCTTAGAGGGCTTCTTGGTTGGAGATTTGGGTTGTTAAACAAATAAAGGACATTCTTGGATTTTGTGGTTTGAGGAATAACAATAATAACAAGCATTTAATAGATTAAGATACATAACTCATTGGGTTTAGATCTAAGTTCCAACTTAGAGTTGAATGAAATCTTATAGATCCTTGGATTAGCAAACTTAAATACAAACCCCTTTCTAAGGAAAATTGGAAAAGAAGCATTCCTACTCAATATGAACCACCTATGCTCAAGATGTTGTAATACAATCTAAAGAATGTCAGAGTGACAATGGAAGACTAAGGAATTTGACATAGGTTGAGACTCCAAGAGAGAGCTCCTTAGACGAAAAAAGTCTCAAGATCATGGGAAAAAGCAAGCAAGGAGGGCCAAACATACTAGGGTCATCTTGAAAAATAACCTTAGCAAACTTGACATTAACAAAACTAAAGAGAAAAAAAAAACCTTTAGGGAAATTTTGAATGGCCTTTGTGGAAGTTGACCAAGCTACAAAGCATGCTATGGAGAGGATTATTTTCACATAATACCCATCAAGGTTGTAATTTTCAAGATGCATTCCTAAAATCATGTGCAAACAAAATAGCATTAAGAGAAAAGGTATCACCTTGTGAAACACCTTCAATATGGACTCACACTTTGGGAGTCATTTTCCCAAGTCTCAAAGCTAGCAACCTTAGCATTGAATATGAGGTCACTAAGATTGACTATCATTTAAATAGAGAAAAATTAAAAAATAAAACCCAAACAAGACAAAACTAAGAAAGCTAAAGATAAATGTAGAGATTTATTGCTCCAAACAACAAATGACACAACAATGACTAGGCAAATTAAGTAACACAAGCAAGAACATACAAACGAAGCCAACCCAGAACCCTAATAACTAATTTTTTCGTGGTCATGTTCTAATTAAAATAATTGACAACAACACAAAATATGCTTGAAGACTTCTTAATTTTAATAGTGTAAATCTTTTTTAATCAACATTTTCGATCATACTTCTAATTTTCTCTTCTCTCGTTCACTGTACTAATGATGGATCATAGAGTACAATCCTAAATGTTGATTCAAAAAGATACACACACTTAAAATCCATAAGCCTTCAAGCATATTAACATGGACTGTGGAAACTTAATGTCTTTGATTGAACACAAAATATTTCAAACTTGCATTAATAACAAATTAAACAACAAAGACACACTACATTAAAATAAATTAAACAAAAAAGATACAATACATTCAAATAGTCATTAGTAAAATAATCGCTTGACAATCATAAATGACCCTCAAATTTAAAACCCCCCAAGATACCAAGACCCGACCCCAAAACTACCATACTTGAAACATCATATGATTCAATGATTTTTTTTTTTTTTATAAAATAAATAAATAAAAAGGTCAAAAACAATTTCATATTTTTTATGGATGATTTTTCATTCACAAAGTGTTTTAGCTACTCGATACAAGAGCATGACCTTGTAGGCCAAAGCTTCTTCAACTAATAGTTAAGGACTAAAGGGGTATTCATTCTGCCAAATTTGTTTAGAGCACAATCCTGCTTCTTCAACTAATAGTTAAGGACTAAGGGGGTATTCATTCTGCCAGATTCGTCTAGAGCACAATCCTGCTTCTTTAACTGATAGTTAAGGACTAAAGGGGTATTCATTCTATCAAATTCGTCTAGAGCACAATCTTGCTTCTTCAACTAATAGTTAAGGACTAAAGGGATATTCATTTTGTCAAATTAGTCTAGAGCACAATCATGCTTCTTCAACTAATAGTTAATGACTAAAGGATATTCATTCTGCCAAATTCGTCTAGAGCACAATCCTACCATCATCACTTATGCTGTCAAAATCTTGCACTCAACTATCATCACTTATGTTGTCAAAATCTTGCACTCAACAAGACTTGATCGACAAAAATTTTATTCCTAAATTAAAATTAGATATTTTAAAAAAGCGCCAAGCACAACCATTGACGTATTGACACCTATCAAGTTACAAATGACATAAATTGGGCCATTGACCTATTGACACCTGTCAAGTTACAATTGACATAAGTTGGGCCCCTTGAGTTGGTGAGGGCGAATCCAAACAAAGGCCTTCCCGTGGCATAGCAAGCAATAAGTAATCAAATAAGTCACGCATTCCATGGCCTCATATTCATTTGAAGTCTTGTCAGCCTTGAAACGGGATTTGCATTTTCCGTTGAGGACTTCACATGATGTGAGTGATATTATTGCAAAAGATCCCGGTTGGTTGGCCTCTCAATTTTCCGTTTGGAAGCTTCCGACCATCTCTCTTTACAGCCCATGCATGCAATCCAGTTTGGGATTAAAGACCATTTGAATGGGACGTCCCACCAAAGGGATGATATTATTGTAAATTTAATTGCTTCTTCACTTAATAAGATAAGACCTTGTTGAATAATGAGCAATGCCATGAGCAAACTCTTCCCCAAGAGTCAAGTCAAAATAAGGAATGGATGTACTTGCTATCAACCACTTAAGATGAGACAATTGATGAACTATTTGGATTTTAGTATTATTTGCATTGAGATTGATGTGTAGGTTAAGGCATGTTTCTTTTATGATTGACCTTTACTTTTTCTATTGGTTAATAGGAGAGAAATATTATTTAGTGGACATCTACCAAACTTGTCAATAATTTTCTCAAGTGCCTATGTCTATACCAAACGAAATGGTTGTCTTATGTTGTAACAAACCCACAACCAAATTGGCTTGTAATTGCATTTACACCAAAATATAAATATATGTGTTTTATTTGGTTGGAAATTTTGGAGCCGCCTACTTTAGTTGAAAATTTTGGAGCCACGTACTTTATGAAGTAAAAGGGTGTAAGAGGTGTTATGTTGGGAAGTCAAATTAGGGGTCATGTATTGGGTGTTTGCATATAAATGGTTAGATGGTTTTATTTTATAAAGGATAGATAAATGCTTTTGATCTGAAGTTATGAATCGGTGAGTTCACAATCGGTAGACTTCATCCTCATTTAAACATTTAACTATAGCACTTCATAAGGTTTGAATCTTGATGGCAAAAACAACACCAGCACACGTTAATATTCACACTATACCAATGTTGTCCATAATTAATTAGATAATTATGACAAAAAATTGATTTCTATGTATGCATGCATGCACTTTTATTTATTTTATTTTACTTTATTTTCATTTGATTTATAAAAATATTATATGTGATTATTTGTGGTATTATTTACTGAACAAAATTGTTTACAAATAAAATAAGAGAACATAACAATAATTCATAGTTATAATCTGTTTAACACAAGAAAAAATCTAACTGAAAATTTGAAGTAAAATTATGAACTCATGGAGTTGATTTAAAAAAAAAAATACATTGAACCTCTTACAGGTCTTCTAGTGACACCAAGACCTTATACATCTAGTCACCTCTTTCCATGACATCATATTTTCTCTTGTCTAGCACTATATCAAATTATCCCCTTTTGACTTCCCCATTCACAACGTGTACATTTAATTCACAAGCAAAAAATTAATGATTTCTCTGATATCATATTGGAGCTCAAACTATGTATATATTATATTAAGAAAAATTGGTATTTCAATTACAAAGAGGTTCATTCGTCTTTCTATATAGAGTTAGAAAAATGTAATCAATAATATCTTATTAATCAACTCTTCAAACTTACTACTAAGCCATTAAGGTGTCTTTTTTGTGAGGTGTAAGCCTTATACTTTAACACATAATATATAGATGTGCATATATTTATAATTGATCAACAAAAAGAAAGAAAAAAACATTTTTAAGGATAACGACCACTAGTAATAAGTCATTGATGGAACATAGCGTCGTAGGCATAGACTACGACAAATTTTAACCTTCAAAAAATAAAACAAACCAATCCACTATCAATGCAAACAAAGAACCTAATCAAGGCAAAAAAAATAGTAAAATTGTATTGCAAGATGCTTTTGTTACAGAATCTCCTTCTCAAGATCATACCAAATCTTGTTGAATCATTCTTGGAAAAATTACTTGATTAGGGTAACAAACATGGAGATAAAAACATAAAGATATGAACAAAGTGCATGAAAATAAGGCATGAGGTCTAATGGAGACACTTTCAAAACCATAATAAATTTTCTCAAATTGTGTGTCAACATGTTACTCGTAAAGATGAGATTTGAAGTAATTGGATTCTAAGAGATAAAATTTAACTAATATGAGCATGTGTTAGAATACAACTATTAAAAATAGAACATAGTAGCTAGACTACTTTATATAATATGGTGTACCATTTAAGAAGCAATAGTTATGTATATTTCAAGGGTTTAAGTGAGAGAATGTGGTAAGACAAAATTAAAGTGGAGTGGCATGGCACTTCGGAGATAAATGTAGCACTCGCAAGTGAAGGGTACTTTTAGCCAAAATGGGAGTGAAAGTAAGAAAATTGTGCCAAAATTTTTAGTGTGGCAATTTTCAAAGGCGAACAATTAAAATGCAAGATTGTATCATCTCTTGGAATACTACAAATAAATTTTATCCTAGAATGCCTAAAATCTAGCAAGCTAATAAGTCAAAAATTTTGGGTTGTGGAAACATTATCCAAAATGGTACATTCCATATTGTGTAATGACAAGTGATGCTTCACATATCACAAGCCTATTTTTTAGGGAAATTATTAGGTTCCATGGTTTGCCTTAGAGCATTGTGTCAAATAGTGGCACCAAATATGTTGGTCATGTTAGGAGGACCTCATGGAAGAAGAGGACACTAAGATGAACTTCAATTTACCATGTCATCAACAAACTAATGGAAAACTAAATGTTGGGGAAATAAGTTTGTGGTATTTGATGAGATGTTTGGTAGGAGATAATCTTGTGTTCAAACAAGTAATGTTTACCTAAATAATTTAGTTATTGGGAGTATTAAGAATACATATTTCCAACTAGTGTGTTGATGTAGCCTAAGAGGTTCAATAGAGTTGAAAGATACAATGACACTTTAAGTGCAAAATGTTGTCGGGGTAGAGTTTGTCACACACATTAAGAATGATCTTAAGGAAGCTAGTGGGTTTTTGTCCAAGAGTAATGAGAAATGTAAACAACATAATAATTGGAAGGGGAGAATAAAGGTATTTGTAGGAAATTTGGTTTCGAAGCATCTTAATTCAACAAGTTGTTTCTTAGAGGGACATGCAAGTCATGTTGGAAGAAGATAAGTTCATATGGAGTGTTGAAGAAGGTATTAATAAATTCTTATGAAATAGAGTTGTTATGTAATTTGCGTATATTGCCATTTTTATATTGTAACAAATCTATATAGTTATAATACAAATAAAAAAGGTGCAATTAAGGAAGAAGGCACAAGGGTAGATTCATTGAACTAGAAAAATAGGACTTCAAAAGAACAAAGAGAAGAGACAAAAAAAATCGTGTCGAAGATGATTACGAGGACTAGAAGAGGAGGGGGGTATATACATGAGTACATATTTAAGTGGAAGATCATAGCCAAAAAAAAGTAGTAGTTTAGTTGTCATCAACAAAGGTTAGTCACTATAGCTACACACTTGAGAATTCATCAATATAGCTTTGAAAACGGGCTTAATCTTTTTCTTACCTACAATGTATGATGCAATAGATCGACAATGAATGGGTCAAACATGTATCAACCACAGCACTATTTTTTTCCCTTGTGTTGTAGGTTATTTTTTACAATTGGTTAGAACGAGTCTAAATATCTCAAGATATTATGATAACATTAAAGAATTAGATTGTTGAATTCTTGTCACACTTATTTATAGAAGGTTTCAAACACATTCCCTTCACCCTACTAAATTGCTTGAGTTGTGGGGCAACAACACATCAATCTCTTAGAGTGAGAACTTTTATGGGACTTTGACTGAAATGAATATACAAATGGATCTTTAAATTAATCATTTTTCATGAATTTTCTTAACTATTTTAGGTTTTGGTTCGAAGAAAGAAAACTCGTCTACGCCCTTTTAATTCAAATTTAAAATATTTCTTATTATAGATTCATGCCATTGAATCGTGTGCCTTAGAAGTGATTCAACAACTAGATTCTTACAGTGGTGGCACATGTTTGGATTCTAAAATATTCACAAGACTATTTCAACCAATAAGAAGATAAAATGAGGTTTATGCCAATGAAAATGAAAACACATCACTCAGTATGAAATGTGGTATTGATTCACTTTGAAAGGATAAACAAGTGTAACAAGGTGGCAATTTTTTTTTTTTTACATTGCTTCATGGGGATCTTGTAACGAGTTCCATTGAGGACCAAGGTGTATATAAACATGTATCCATTTTGCCTTGTAAACGTAATTCTTGATCCACAAGGTTCACAAGTTTCTAAAATTTGGATATTTTATTTTAATCGTTTAACGCCCTGTATAATGAAATCAATTCTAAAACTTCAAATATCATATTGGTACTCCATACATTTTGTCTCTGTATTTACGCCGACGGCGTTCCTTTTCTGAAGAAAATCGATTCACTTTCGCATCAACGGTTTGAAATGATCAGGTGGCAAGACGATTGAAAGAATCATGACCTTCCATTTGCCTCCCGTTTTTTGCTAACACCGCATAAAAAAATATTGGTTGGGCTTGTGTTTAATGTTTAACCGCATCACAGTTTTTGTTCCCCTTTTCCTGTCGCAGTATGGCATTGTGGAGTGACTGCTGCCATCGTGTGCCCACAAAATCTGTCGTTTCATCTTGCCGATGTCCCGCACTTTCCAATCAGCAATAATATTGAGTTTTTGATTTATAAGATGTTTGAATTTATTGAACAAGGTGTGATAGCGTGTGATGGAGTGAATTCTGTACTTATAGAAAGTGTTTTAGGGCTTCCGCGAGCAATAACAACAAAACCGTCAAAGTGCTCTCGAAAATAACAGGTGACCGATATCTCTGAGAAATTAATCAATCCTATACGAAAGCCAAGAGAGAAAAACATTAAAATACATAAATGAAGATTGACAATTAGCAAACCAAAAGCAAGGTTATTTACCTCCGAATCCTTTCCTTACTAAATATGAGTAAATCTCCATCTGGATTTTATTATTGTCGTGTTCACTATGTTGATCCCAATTCATCTATGACTGGTCTTTTCTTGAATAGAGAGAGCAGTGAGCACCATGTTCGATGATGTCGTAACCTAATACAAGACTTCATCTAAGTTACAAATCACTAAACTTTTCTTCGGCGTATCTATTGCACTCTAAGGTGCGATTGCTAGTATCTACTATTGTATGTGTTTTTTTGTTGCACTGTTCTATTTGATAACTAACCTTCAATGAAATTTCAAACCCTGACGTGCATAATATTATGATTATGATCGGGGCTGTTTCCAATTTACATAAGCACAATCATAAGAAATACCTTTTAAAATAAGAATGGTTATGTCGGTTTTCTGTAATTGTTGATGTTTCACCTTCTTGTGTTTGAAAATGTATTTTCTAATTAGTTATTTTACATCAAAGAAAAAACAAGCACAAGATAGAGATGCCATACCAAAAGAAAATGACGCTGCAATTTTTTTTCAAACCCATTGATGTAAGCGGAAACATTTCTAAATAGCTCAGATTTGGAATAACTCACTAAAAGACAATAACCTTACATTCACAATTCCGATAAAGTAGAATTGTGTGGGATTCCTTCCTTGCATACAAATTCGATAGGAATCACAACATATGGATCAGAATGAAAATATCTTACTACACATGACCTTCTGAGTTGTATTACAAGCAACTATCACCATTTACACTAATCTCATAATTAGGGTTACGAAAGCCACTTTTGTTTTTGACATTGCATACTTGCTTAAAGCTCAAGGCAAAGCTAGCTCAGAAATATCAATTTTGCAAAGAAATGATACTAAAACACAAGGTAGAAAATTCGTGGGACATTTTTCAGCTGCTGCTATGTCCAAAAAGTTAGAGCTCTTTA
>MU227524.1:1265897-1280281 GCA_018584345.1 Thuja plicata
GCTAGAAGCGTAGGGGAAGAGGATCATAATTGATCATTCCCGTTAGTTGGCCAAAAATAATTGGATTTCCCATCATTGGATTGGCAAGTCCAAAGGAAATTCAATTCAGTGTTTTTGGGCACCAACATGCTACATGTAACAAATTCCACATAAAGGCAGGGACGTTGCACACCGTTAGCCACCTAGGGCTCGACAGCGCCAACATCTCTTCAAGATGAGCATCGGGAGTCAACGAGAATGCCCTAAAAATAGAGGAACCAATCCTCCAAAATTCCCTCTTGAGAACATGCCTCTGATTCTCCGTAGTGGCCATGAAAATAAGAAACAATCCTTTCTGCACCATTCTACAGAAGGTAAAACGGTACCCCAATTTCTTAATCCAAACATTGTGAAGCCATTCATTGATAAAGGATCTTGCAGGGAGATTGGAGACCTCACTTGCCACGAGGAAGATAGCCGTGTCTCTAAGCCTGAAAATCTCATTATCTATTGCAATCGACATCTGAGAGTTAGGCCTAACAACAATGGTATCCATAGCAGATGCCTTACCTGGCGCTTTGGCCGCGCTCCGTTCCTCTCCATGCCCGACAACTGGTAAGAATTTCACTCTCGTAAGCGCCTCCTTCCTACCCTCCACCGCCTGTCTAAATGTCTTGGCTTAAGGAAATCTCTAGTGAGTGAGCCTAATTTAGTCTACGAACTAAGGACTCCTACTACTTGGGCAATGTCTATCCTAGTATAGACCATAACATAAATCAAGTTGCGAACACCACTCGCTTTAGATACTCTATTCATTTCCTTCATCTCAGTAGCAGAGTTTGGACGATCCTCCATAGAAAGTTTCATCTCTTATAAAACTGGAATAACTAACTGTCTGCAAATCATAATGTTGAATCTCTCCAACACAGATTTACCATACTTACTATGGCTCATCCAAAGCTTTTTGTTAGCTCTATCTCTAGTAATTTTTATCCCAATAATATATCTCATGCACCAATATCTTTCATCTCAAATTGTGTTTCTAAGTGAGACTTCAATTCTAAAATCATTCTTTTACCATTCCTAGTAAACAACATATCATCTATATAAAATACTATCATGAGAATGTGACAATTTTTATATTTTTAATGTACACAATTGTCAAATTTATATCTCAATAGTCCTAAAGACTGTTAGAATAATAAGCAGAATAATGCAAATATAACCACACGGAAGAGAACACAAAGACACAGAGATTTAACATGGTTCACCCAATCCCTGGGCTACGTCCACCAACAGCGAGTCCAATATCTTTTTTTATTATCCAGCGGTTACAATCAGAAAACCTGCAACTCAATACCGTTGGAGAAAGCTACCAAAATCCCTCATACAATGAAATCTCAAAAACCTTAAGCCCTTTTCACAAGTCTATTTGACCTAACCTAATTAGGGCAAAAATTACTTCAACTAATGGAGAATGGATGGTCGACCCTTTATAATATCATTAAGTCATTATTGGCGTCGAGGGGCGCTGCCCCTTGACCCCGCCCTGGGGCGCTACCCCAAAGGGTCGTCGCGAGGGGCACTGCCCCTTGACCCCATCAGGGGCTTTGCCCCTTGACCCTGCCTAGGGCGCTGCCCCAGGACCTTGCAAGGGGCTCTGCCCCTTGACCCCGAGCTTGGGGCCCAAATAGATATGTCTGGGGGGGAAACCGCGCCGAAAGAAACTGAGTCTAATTAGGCTCCATATACATAACAAAGACTACACAAAGGTTTCAAAATTTTGATACCACATTCTAGGAGATTGTTTCTAACCATATAAAATAAACAAATCAAGTTACAAACAAGCTTCTCTTTACCTTTTTCAACAAAATTATCTAGTTGTGACATGTAAATCTCCTCCTCCAAATCACTCTAAAGGAACATTGTCTTCACATCCATCTACTCGACTTCCAAGTGATAAGTTGCTACAAAGTGATAACAAGAATTGAATGCATGTTAGATTGATTATGGGAGAGAATATTTCACTATAATCAATTCCTCCACCCGAGAATACACCTTCATGATCATTCATTCTATATGCTTCTTAACTCTAAAATCTAGAGCCAATTTCTTCTCTAACATCCATTAACATCCAACACATTTCCTCACTCCGCGCAAAGGTGTCAAATTGCATGTAGCATTCTTTTTCAATGCATCCATTTCTTCATTCACGAATTCCATCTGTACACTAAGAAAAGGTGGTTGGGGAGGAAAGGGGTGGGGAAATGTGATGCAAGGGGGATTTCTCTCATTTTCCTAATGCATAATTTGAAGGAAGATGACCTAATAGGCTCATGTACAACTTAAGAACTAAATGAGTCAATGATTCTTCATTGATAATGGATTGGGATAAATTGGATTTAAGAGGAAATAATAGGGCGATACAAGATGGAGGGATAAACAAGCATAAATGATGACTTTCAGTAGAAAGAGACAAATGAAAATCAAACAAGAACCTGCAATGACTTACAATAATAACTAAAAAGTAGTACTAGCCTATGGTTTGAATCTGAGGCTGATTTGAAGGGTATAAAATGCCTGGGGAATTTTTTCCCAAGTATAGATAGCCTAGGGTGCTATATACCTTATACTTTTACTTGAAACTTTCATGGACATTGTATCAAATCCCTCACTTTCTGAATTAAGTCTGAACAGATCCACCACCCATTCTTGCACATAGAAATATGGGGAAGAAGGTTGTATAGAGGGGTTTTCCTCAGTCAAACTCTATTTGGAATCAACCTTGAAATGAAATAAAGTAAATGAGAGTGTGTGTTGTCATATAGAAGAGGCTAGATTTGAAAAATGAAGTATGTCATACCGTGGCCATGCAAATGCTTCTTTGAATGTAAAAAAATTATGTTGATGCAATAGATTTAACTTAACACAAATACTCAACAGGAAATCATGAAAGACTTAACCTTATGTAATGGATGTTGTAGTTTGTCACAATGCTTGATTGAGAGAGAGAATGATTTAAGACTTGAATGAATGTGGAGACTTGAATGTGTGTAGATATTCTTCCATAATGGTTGACTCCTATGATTCATCTTCAATGAGGTAAAGACTATTGATCCATGTAGAAGATTGTCATGAAAACACCTTGGAATGCTTGAGATCTTGCTTGAGAATACTAAGATGCCAAAGAGCTCTTAAAATCTTGATCTTGGTCCCTTAATCCTTGCTTGTAGATGATAATGGATGCATGATTCCAAACTGAGGAGAGATAGGCCACTTATATACCTCTCACAATATTTTGAGGGTTAAAACTCGAGAGAGTCAACCACGAATCTGAATACCCCACTAAATTACTGAGATGACCCAATTCAAATCTCAGCCCAAAACCTGAGGTATAGAATGTCGAAGGTATTGTATACCCACCAATCAGGGATCAAATTTCAATCTCGGGCCCTAGATAATTAGGGGATGTTGGATTATGAGGCACAACTAATTTTGAGCTTGGGATAGAATATGAAGGTCACACATGATGACAAAGGGCCTATGTAGGGAAATAAATGATTGAAGAGGGAAAATGATAAAGGAAATTTTAGAGGAAATTGAAATAACATAGGACCCATATTTGAATTTAAGTGTCCATTAAGTGTCATATGCAGTCCCATTATGTATGTTAAGATGAAAACACACTAAGGTGGGTGCTAAATAATCATGAAATTATACACGTCAATAAGGTTCTTATAATTTACAATGGTACACCATCTAAGAATTTGCATCATGCATACCTATATCCTTTCTAAAAGTCCTAGGCTCATCAATGTTAGTAATCATAATAAATATGCAGTTAGAATCCAATAATAAATAACCAAACCTTTATCAATTACCACCAAACACACACAAACCTCCTCAATTATTAAGGTTGAGGATCACCCTCTTCTTGAGAACTTTCATAACCAATTGATCTCTCCCCATCATCAAGTCCAACATGATTATTTAGTTCATCTTTCATCATTGTAGGTGGTACCTAACTATCTCCTTTTTATATTTCTCTTTGTTGTTTGGTTGCTAATCACTAATGGAAGGTTTCAACTCATGAAATCTCACACTTCTACTATAGAGAAGCTTTTCAATGAATGGATCCAAAATTTTGTAACTCGTCACACTAATGTCATAGCAAAGGAAGATACACTTAACCATCTTGTTCTCCAAATTTAATCTTTTCTCACTAAGCACAGGAGCATGTGCCTCATAACCAAAGACTTTGATATGTCTCATCGAGGTCTTATTTATAAACTATACCTTTGTGGGTGGTTTTTTATAAGTGTCAAAGTAGGAGATTGGATAAATAGATAACATGCACTGGCTACAAATTTAGCCCAAAAAATTTGTTCAAGACTAGCAACACTCAACATACTCGTAGCCCGAGCTCCATCATCGCTATATTAACCCTTTTTGAAAATCCATTTTTCTATAGGGTGTATTGATTTTTATTATGTCTTTTGTTGGTTCCCGAAAAGGTTTTACACTTATAAGCTACATGTACACTCTTAAATACATTATATAGAGAATCCAACTCCAATGTTCAAAGTCTTAAGAGGAATGGACCAACTAACAAGGACATTGAACTATCCCTCTACACTTTAGGCTCTGCAAAACCAAGGGGGGACTCCCTTTAATGCCCTTAAATACACTCACTAAACCCAATATTGGCATTAACACAAAGCATATAATCTCACATAAAGGCTTCAACATGATAGGGAGATACCAAATAATGGCTAGTTATATCCAATGAACATCAACCTGCATGGAGTATGAGATTCGAGTAGGGCGACAACAAAACAAAACATTAAAATAAAGATATTTCTTGAGTTTTAATAATTTTGCAGCAAGATTAACACGGATATGAATAAACACACACCTGCAAAACTCACAAGGCCTAAGACTAGTGCCTTATCCTATTGGGCATTGGAGTCATAAGAGATACAACATTCTACAACAAAGTTTAATCTATAGCATATGATCTAAGAAAATTGCCTTACAATATCCTTCAATAGTAGTCCCAGCCCAGCCTACTTATTGCAATCCCTGGATAACCTTATCAGATCTAAAATCCTAATCAAGCATTTAATTGACCCCTTGGATCAAAGCATCAAAGAAAGATTACATACATCACAATAATGCACTGAATGAATAAAACCCTTGATTATGTTCATTCAAAACATGACAACATTACACACTAGAGAGATCTGAAGAAGCACTATATTTTTATAAAATTCTCATGTTATCTTTGTCATACAATAAAAGTAAAACTATAAACTTCAAGCTAGCAAGAAAAAGAAACACTAACTTAAATACAAAGTGTTTTTACAGGGTGACTCATAGCAAACAAAAACTTATTATTGGAACCAGAAGTTGGAACCATTCCCAAACTTTGAACACCAACTACAGAAAGAAAGAGAGAATAAAAAGAAGAGGGAAACAATAAAATTGATATCCTTTTGACACTTGCCCCTTCTTCAAACCCTAATCCACTGAATAAACTCTCTCTCTCTCTCTCTCTCTCTCTCTCTCTCTCTCTCTCTCTCTCTCTCTCTCTCTCTCTCTCTCTCTCCAACCATTACTCCTTTATTTGTTATGATCACAATTTGATTTTCAAATCAATTCATTTTTCTAGGATAGCCACAAAATCTAACCCTCCCGTATAAATCTTGCAAACACTCACTTTCTCGATCCCATCATGTCAACCACATTAATGCTGACCCAGACATCCAACCTGATCCATCTACCAAAAGATAGCCACCAACTCGTTCAACCGCCCCTTGACTTGTGATGAACCAAGGACGCATGGTGAGATCTCGTGATCCCACATTGATTATCTTCATTGTAAATTTCTTCGCAAGATCACAAGAACCATTATATTTGATCTCCCATTAATCCCTTTTGACCTGCCACCCCTCCATGCATCACAATCCTGTGATCTCATGGACCTTCTCTCTCTATGCCAATTTGATTACGGGATCATGAGAAGATGCCACTTGTCATCCCTGGACCTGCCACTTTCTCATAACCCACGCCACGTGCGCGCACCGATTTGTTGCCAATTCTGCCATATCATTTATCCAATTGGTCTTCCCTACCACATGTCACATTCTCGCTTTCCCGTGACCCTTTTCACTCCTAATCATCTTGAACATGGGATCACAAGAGCACACCACCTGTCCACTTCAATCTGAGCACGGGCCCAAAAATATCCTTGTTGACTGCTACTTGACCATCACGCACATGAACCATCTGCCAAAAGGCACATGCCTTTTTTGCACTTTACATTTGCATGGTGGGATATAAAAATGTTAAGTTACCCTCAGCATGACCAATGTGGGATAAGTCCCTTCGAGCATTCAATTATTAAATAAGACAGCGTAGACAGAGCGCCATGAAACTACTCATCAAAACTCTCTTTACAAACACATGGAAGATCCATGTCTTGAGTAAATCTGTTTATCCTTCTTCTCTGTCGATCTTCCACCCAAAAAATGAGACCATGTGATCCTTTAGCATTCTAGTTTCCGCGGCCTGGTGGATGTCTGTAACAAATGTAACATGGTAATCTAAATTTTTTAAAGAGTGCTAACATCTCTCAATCTTGTTGTCCTTAAAGAACTTGTCAAGCTCTACTAAATAAACTCACCATCACTGTTAGTCATCAAACACTTAACTTTTCTTCTAGTCTAATTAAATTAACCAAGGATTTGCATTACTTAAACCAACTTAAAACTTTAGATTTACTAATGAGGAAAAACACACATGTCCTCCTATTGTTGCCATCTACAAACAAAACAACAATGGGAAGATGTAGATAATGAAGGAGCATTCATGTGACTAAACACATTTGAATGAATTTATAATCCAAAACCCTAGAATACTTGTGAGAAATAGACTAAAAAGAAGCATAGCACGTTATTTTTCCATATATACAATATTCACAAAAGTCAAACTCAAGATTATAATAATCAAGGCATTCAACAAGGATCTTATTATTCAGGGCTCTAAGACCCTTCTCACCAATATCAGAAACTCTCTAGTGCCATAACATTGTCTTCTCTATTAGGAGCTTCATCTTCAAATAAATTGCACATATACGTACCTAGAAAGAATGATCATTAGATGTATAAAATAGTATTCTTCTTTGTTTAATTTGATGGTGAAGATGAAGAGTCATAAGCCCCTTTCTTGGAATTTTTCGAAGCATTGTTGTACAGAACCATGCGTGCATCCATCTTATATGAAGTGCCAATCTGAACACCCTTAGCAAGCACCATAGAAACTCTTTCCATCTTGCATCCACCACTCAAGAAAATAACTTGCACACCCATATCACTCATCTTGATAACTAAAAGTATGTTCCATTCAAAACCAAGGATATACAAAACACCATTAATCCCCTTCACTCTAGCATTAAGGAATCAGATCTTAAGTCTTCAATGACCAACAATATTTATGTGAGAGTTATCACCTAGATACACCTTCCTACCACCAATCTCTTTGTGTTTCAAAAACTAACCTCTATGAGAAGTCATACGAAAAGAGGAACTTGAGTCTATCAACCACACATCTTTTGATGCATGTGTTGCTAAGGCTATGAAAAAACATCTATGTTGTCATGAGAGGATTTTGTAGAGTGAAATTGAATAAAAATTCCCTTTTAGAGTTCTTTTTCTTCTCCTCCTTGTACTATTTTCAGAAATGACCATATTTGCCACAGTTCCTACATTGAAACTATGACCTCCTTAGCCGTCTCAAAATATTTTCTTTGCATATCTTCAGAGAATAATGAAACAACCACACCCTCCATCTTGAAAGTTGTTGTTGTCCTTCCTATTGGAGCATTGATTTTTTCCATTTACAATCATCAAAATTACTTGTTGACATTAATGGTTTCAAAGGAAAAGGTGTATTGAAGAGGTCAAAATAAGAGATCTCCTTGGAAACATTCAAAATGAACCATTTTCTCTATTTTGCGGGGACAAAAAAAACAGGCGACGAAACAACAAATTTTTGCTATGTTGCAAGATCATATTACAAGGTAGTGAAATAGCGATATTCACTATTTCACTAGTATCATTGAGAAGGATAGTGAAACAACAATTTTTCATATTTCGCAGAGGGAATTTTAATGAGTTGCGAAATGGAAAAAAAAATATTCAAAATTCTATGAGAAAAGATTTTTAGAGATGTTGTAATTTCAACATGCTTCAAACATGATGTCTACAGTGGATTAAAATAATTGAAATTTAACCATCTAAAACAGACCCATTTCAGAAAATCAAATTTATTATCTATAGTCAAAATCTTATGTTCGTAAAATATATTTTGGATTTTCGACCAAAGCCAAATCTGAAAGATAGGTAGTTATTAGTTAATTTGTTTATTAGTTTTTTCAAAAGAGGTTTTTAATTTTAGCATAAGGTGGTGTCTCTTCACCCTAAAGGGGTTTGAAAACCATTCATCCACATATATATGTGGTGTAAAATGTAATGAGACGGAATAATAAAAATAATAGATAAGACAAAGGAGGAAGATGGTACTGTAGGAAGATAGCATGGATGGTGACTGCAACTAAAATGTAAATCAATTGTATTCACTTTTTTTATTAATACAAAGAAAATATTTTTCCTGTCCAAGATTGAAGAAGTAAGTTCATTGTTTTGGATTGAATTGGTCCTTTGCATTTTCAGTTACACAAAGTTTTCTCTTACTGTTAGATGTTGGAAAATTGACGTTTTTAATATTAGTTTTCGAGTATCAAGGGTTTTATACGAATCTCTCATCTATACAAATCCTTGTCTAATTGGTTTCTTGCCAAGGAATTAAAATTCATTTAGACTAAAAAAAAATATTATTATCAATTCATCCCTGATGTCATTGGGGAGATAATCTAAAATTGAATTGCAGAGTGTACATGAGGGTTCAAACAAAACTTGACTACATTCCGCCCAATTAGTTAGATAAGGGACTGGTTTGTGTATCTCCTCAAAGAAGGTTTTTTACAGTTGTATGAGCATTGAAGTTCTTTCATTTCATCCTTGTGAAATATATTACCTTGTACCCAAAGCATTTTCCTTATACACAAATACAAATTAAATTACAAAGCATTCATAAGCATTCATAATATTTAAACACTAAATAAGAATCAAATATTCTTATTTTGATTAGACTCAGGGAACATTTGACATCCTGAGAAGCCAAGAAAGTTTAAATATGCAATAGAAAAACACCTTTTGTGTTTGGGGTGAGGGTTTAACCACCTAGGTTTAGCGAAGCCTAAAGCGCGGGGGAATTAGATTATTCTTGTTCATTGACCAAGACTAATTGAAGCAATCTAGGAGAATTAGAAAAAGCTCTTGGATTTCCAATCTGTGGTTTTGGGAACCAACACTTCCAATGACCGTAACAAGGTGATCCCGTGAGTCCAAGAAAGAACATAACAAAAGTATGAATTTCTCTTGTTCTTATATATTTATATTGACAAAATCATGTTGGACTATAAACATATTGAATCTATCCATGTGATATGTAGTGGATCCTCCTTTCTCCATCCTTAGAGTATACAACTTCTCTTTTAGGACTAGCTTATTTACCAAGGATTTCCCCTAATAAAAATTGCTACCCTTCTCCCAAAGCTTAACTAAAATCATTTATTCTTGCACAATTAGGGGCATAGAATCAGCCAAATGAGTCTTATCAAACCCTTGGCCTTTTAATCAATTGTATCATATGCATCTTGAGTTGTAGTTTGAGGTTTTGTTGAAGGAATTTTAGCCCATATATCTATAGATCTATGAGAATATCCTCCATTTTGAGTGTCCACAAACATCTCCATTTCTATTGAGATTCTTGATGTGCTTGTTGTCTCAAAACTGCAACAAGGTTATGAAATATGTCTGTACAAAACTCTCACTAAAACTATATCAACACAAAAAGCCCTTCTACCCAATAGTAATAACACTGTTGGACAAGCTCTAATACTAATATTTCTAAATACAATGTAAGTGTAACATAGAAATTACTATGAACAAGAATAGACACCTTCGTTACCTCACACTACTTGTCAAAAGAGAACTCAAAATATTGAATTCTAGGTGCTAAATAATAATTCCTCGTGACTTTTCCACTGAACTAGTAACCATCATAATCATAATGGAGACTTTTCAGTGTCCCAACAAAGAATCTCATAAAAATAGTCCCCTAAAAGATAGGAACACCAAAGGTGGATGACAACTTCCTAGAAAGTAGAAATTAATGTCATGGATTCACCTCCCATATAAGATATCATCTCACCAATTGGTACCACAAAGATGACACAACATTAGGAAGTTAGAAACTTAGAATATAGTAATATACATGCCGATTGAATAAATGATTTGATATGTTGGGAATCTAAGTTCAAGACACCTTAATCCTAACAACTACCACTACTTATGTTGTCTCCCACAATGTGACCGCTACCTCTGTCGTTTGTGGTATTAGTTTTCTATTCTTATCATTTTCTTCTACATACTTCCCTACTAGTGGTATTCTGCATGCTTGTGACACTCATATTATTCCTCTTTGTCATCCTCTATTCACTCCACTCTATGATGTATATTTCCCTTTCATGCCCATGATATAACCTCCTCTCACAGATCCTCAAATTATAAATTATGCATTTTATCTAGCATTTATAATACCAGTACACCTAGCTCTACTTTAGATGCACTATTGTAACATAAAATTAAAAATCAAACACTAAACAATCAATTTACATTATAGCTTGCAAAAATTGAGATAAGTTTGTTCATCATCTTTAGTGACCCTACAATCAATTAACTACAGTCTAACATAATATAGCTTTGTGTGAAAAATCTTAGATATTATCAAAATGTAAAAGATTAAGAATCATTGGCTCATTATCCAACATAAATTTCCTCATCCTCATCTTATATGGCCTACCAAAGAGTCTCTCTAAGTTATTCCAAATTTCATTGGTATGTTTAGAACACATAACATGATATCTAAGATCGAGAGAAATGGATATAGTAAGAGTACCAAGAGCTTATCTCTTGTATCAAAAGTTATTTCTTATTTTTTTGCAGCACTTTGGGGTTCCAAAGATCTTTTCCAAATGTGATCCTTTTCAACTTAGATTTTAACAACATATAATTCATTTGTGATTTCCACTTGTGATAGTTACATGGAGTTAGAATTATAAATTTTGGAAAATCCATGATAAAATCAAAGAGTACAATAGAGGAAAAACATATTACCTAGATCATAATACAAGAAAGTATCCCCTCTTGTGCAAAATGAATTGAATTTTTTTTTTGCAAATTTACAATGTCTCCAAAAGTATAAAATAAGCTTAAAAATAATATTTTTAAAATTTAGAAACAAATCTACAAAAAGTGCATCTACCAAACTATACTACTCCTAAATACCTTCTTGATTTCACAAGAATCACAAAAATCAAGGTCTAGAGAAAAAAAATTATGAGCTTAGAGGTGCAAAAATAAGATCTCATTTCAACTTAGAAAACAAGGCACAAAACACAAAAATAATTTCCACAAAATACTTGTACTCCTTAAATGATTCAAAACCGGATTTTTGAAAATATTTTGTTTTCAAAAAATTCCTTTGTTTGTGAAAGTTATGATTGTTTGAATAAAATACCCTATTAAGGGCTTGGGGTTGGGGTTTTGGACTCCTTACTATTAGTACTTGATTTTTCCATATGACTATGAGCTAAGGTAAAAGAAAAAAAGGTCATGTCGTCCTAGGTAGTAAGTGGGAAGTGAAAAGACAACTGCCATAAGTGCATCGCTTAGGTCTTCCACGGGCTTAAGCCACTATTTGCACATAGGACCTTGGCAAACATTAAACCAAATTAATGAGAGTTAGAAATTAAACTTGTAGAAAAATTACTTAATAGTTTTCTAATAAAAAATAAAATTTTAACTACCTTTTGTACCCAAGGTGACATCTGATAGCACGGCTAACGTAAAAATGTACCACCTAATTGAAGAGTACATCAATTTGACTTGGCTAACACAATCCTTACTAAGGTTTGATAGAGACAAACAATATTCATTCAAAATATTATACTTTTTTCTATTAACTGCCTAATGCACTTATGACCTACTTGCACAAAGTTTGACTTTCCTATCATATGGTACATATTCATACAATGTACGTATTTTGTATGGTTGCACACAATTTTGACTATGCAAATTTTGCAGTTGTTACCGAAAATGGCCAAAAACATTAACCTCAAAGATTGGGAAATTTATATGAAAATAAGGGTTTTGGGGCCTTCCAGATTCAACTACAAGGTTTATTTTATCCTAAACTGCATTGATATAAAGCATTTAGTCAAATCACCTTAAAAAATGGGAAGGAGCCTTCAAATCATGACCTCAAATACTATGTAGGAGTAGATTGGCAACTGCTTTGGGAACCCTGCAAGACCAAACTAGCTTCCACAAGAGAAAAATGATTCAAGAATATCTTCGTTCATTGTTAATTCAATAATGGACATGAAAATACATACTTGAGAGGTTTTTATGATAAAGGAAAGGTGAGAGATAGAATTAGAAAATATTGTGATGTGTGTCTTAATCCTATACAATGATACAACTAAAGTGTTGACCTATATTATAATTAAAAGTAGTTATCATGAGATAAGATAAGATCATGTGCCAACTAATCAATCTTATGGAAGGACATCAAGGACCTAAGTAAACTTAATTCATGTGAGTAAGTCCCCTATTAGGAACTAGTGAAACCATTATTATAAGAATTCTATTCCCAACCATTTGAATATGTAATTATTATCTCCATTAATTATTTGTATTTGGAGATTATCATTATTATTTGGTGTGATGAAATATTTTTTATTTCTAAGTATGGGGCTAGTTGAGATATTCGTGGGATAATTAAGATCTTTTCTCAACTTATTCCTTGATTAGGAGATTTTGTCTTTGAATTTGTTGAGGAAGTTTTCCTCTATAAAACTACAAAGTCTTCTTATATTATAAATAAAAGATACCTAGAGTTTGCATTTTTTATTTGTTGGTATGAAATGGTTCTTGTGACTCAGATTTCTCACTTCATTGATAAATTCAACATTATTGGTATCATATCTTTACACTCAAATTAGAGGTTATAGCATTCATATTCTTGTCTATACAGCACAAGTGTAGCTTAGTTTTTTTTCTTTTACCCAAATTTGTATAGACTGTAAAGTTTAGAAAGGTGTCATGACCTCTATAGACCAATTTAGAGGGCATATGATAATTTGTTTAAAAATATTTTGTGTTAATAAAATGGACCGTTTATGAAATTCAACTGCGTTTGTTGGTTTATAAGATATTGTTGATTGAAGTCTCGTAGGTATGAGAACAAAATGACTGCGCATATATTGCATTTTAGGATGAATGTTCTCTTTCTAAAGGCCACACTAAAAGAATTATCTTATATCAATAGAAAACTATTTTAGTTACCTCAAATGGGTCTTTGACAAAATTTGATTTTATTTTCATTTTTATGAGATATTGTTGATTGAAGTCTAATAGGTCTAAAAACAACACAACAACACCTACATTGCATTTTGAGATGGATATTCTCTCTCCAATGGCCATAAAAGAGGAGGCATCTTAAATCAATGGAAAAAAAAATTTATACCTAAAATGGGTTTTTTATGAAAAAAAACTTGTTTTATGGGACGATATCAGTTGATTTTGAGCATGGATTTGTGCTCCAAGTCTTTGAATCAATAATTTCATCTGACATTTGGGTCAATACAAAAAGATGGTGTGCAAAAAAGTGGCCACCATGTGAAAAAAGTTTCAAAAAATCAATAACCTGATTGGGTTTTTAAAACCATAAAACCAACCTTAAGCTTTACAAAACCTGATCGGTTTTTTATGTTAAACAAATCCAATCGCGTTAATAAAAACTAAAATAGTTTTTTTTTTTTTGTGGTGAAACCCTCATTTCAACCTCACATTTTCGGACTGAGAATAGTGAGGGGAGGGGAAAAAAAGCATAACCCAATCAGGTTTCACAAAAGTTTGTATTTTTTGAGTGTTTAAATTTAGCTCAATAGAACACATACGAGTTAAGTTTAGTCAAAACTCATTCAAGTTTTAATGAGATGAATTCCCAACATTCATATTGGTGATAAATGCACCAATTTTGTAGTCTTATAAAACTCATACACATTTTAGTCTTTTAAAACTCATATGCATTTTAGTTATATAAAAAAGGGTTATTTCTCCTAAGATAAATCCTAAATAACAAACTGAGAGAGAGAGAGAGAGAGAGAGAGAGAGAGAGAGAGAGAGAGAGAGAGAGAGAGAGAGAGAGAGAGAGAG
>MU227524.1:1290058-1312161 GCA_018584345.1 Thuja plicata
TATATATATATACACACACACACACACACACACACACACACACACACACACACACATAGCCTAGATAAGTCATACACACAATGAACAACTTCCTTCTATCCAATAGCTATGTGAGATTCAAATCTAGCTTTATTGTTTAATCTTTCTTAAACACCTTTGCATATATTCCCTTTTCTACTCAACATAACAAACATCTGAGGGATTAAAATCATAAAGTATGTGGATCCCTAATGTGCTTATGCAGTTTTACATTTTTCTCACCTCTTCAAAAAACAAGAAAAGTCTACATAACCACATGAATGATGTGAATGTGAATGACATTATTCTCCATCACCTTTCTCAAATTTAATAAGATTTTCTTTTTTAGGGAAAAAATTAAGAATTATTCAATTGTAATGAGAGTTTGATGCAAATGATTTACAAATGAATTTAAGACATGATCCTACAATTTAAAATATAAGAAAATATAAAACTTGTAATTTGAGAAGCAAACTTTTTCTTAGCATTCTTTGAGAGCGGTGGAGATAGATAGAGAAGAATTTCTAAGAATCATACTTCAATTTACACATGAATTTGTCAAAGCAACTACTCTATAATAGTCTAGAGATATTGCATTTATATAGTTGATACAAAATGTTTGGTTTTATTTTAATTGTAATGGTTAGACATTATGGTTAATCTATTTATTTCCTAGATAAGTTATATAGACGTGATCAACATTTTTCTTTTATTCATGAGTTATGTGAGCCCTTGATTTACCTTTATTGTAACATTTCCTAAACACCTCTCATGTGTGCTCTCTTTCTTCTCAAGATAACAAGCATGTGAAGGATTAAAACCATAGAGTAGATGGATTATTAATGTGCACATGCACTTTCATAATTATCTCACCTCTTTCAAACACCAAGTAAAGTTGACATAAGTTCCATTTGAAAAGATGCTCAAATGAAAATTCGCATTATTCTCCATCGCCTTTTTCAAATAAATTCCAATGCCTCACATTTTTAAGAAAAGCAAGAATTATAGTTGTAATAAGATCTTGGATAAAATTATTTACACATGTTTTTTGGATATTCAATTTTCTAAAATGATGGAAAATATGGCATTTATATTTTAATCTAAGAAAACATTTTCTAAGCATGCTATAAAATTGGTGAATTCTAGCATGCTTTAATTTTAGAAAATAAGACAACTAGAGAACTTTTGAAACACAAATCAAGCATATGAGAGAATGAAGTTAGAGGTGTCGTTTATGTGGTTAAAGATAATCTTCATAAGGACCTAGGTAGCCATTGAAATTGTGGCTTCAAAGTAGTCACTAGAATAGAAAGCGGAGAGAGTGAGAACTTGAGTTACAAGATGGATATGGTTTGATCTCTTGCCCTAGTATCATTATACCCATGTAAAAATGTGATCTTTGCAATAAAATGTTCATATTGTAGAATATGTTCAACAAGGACTTTCTCTAAAGATATTGTGTTGTTTTTTTAATGATTATGTCCAAACTTTACTATCATCTTTCCAAATACCTTAAATAAATGCATCTCATAACTAAATGATTACAAGTTATGTACCAAATGAATTTATTAAAAATATTTGATTTTATTTAAAACAAAGGTCTTTCCTAAATGCAAAATCTATTTTTACAAGCTTTGTTAGCATTCTCCCTTGCTAAACCAAACTAGGAGCTTTGGGATATGAGATGAATATATTCCAAAACATAAAGAATAAGAAAAAAATGGGATCAAATATTATATTTACAACTACCTTAATATATTTATATATAAATTGTGAAAGCATAATGAAAATAAGTAAATTTTTTGATAGAATGATTGAAGAAACGTGCTCTCAATAGATATGGCAATGGTTGCAAAGTATGCACAAAATGAAGGTTTAATATCATTAGCAAGATTAACTAGCCCGTGGTTAATTTTGCCCAGTATTTTCCTCATCATAAATCATATCTTGATAGATAATACTCTTCAGATATTTCTTCTTGTATGTCTCATTGCATACCTATAAAAATTGCTACTTACCATACTCAACAAGGCTCGATAGCTATAAATAAAGGTTTACTTTTCATTCAACATTTAATTATTCAAAACGGGTGGCACATCCCCCTCTACTGTAGATTAAAATTGACATTTTATTTGAGATTAAGTCTATTGCAAGTGAATGGGCATTCTTGAAACCTCATTAATCAATGTTTAGTTTGGGAAAAGGGCATAGAAATCTAGCATGATGTTGGGTCATTGACCAGTGGTAGCTTCCACATTTTTTTATCAATTAGCAATAATAATGTGTCTAGTTAAGATCATTTTTATCATCCTTATCATGAAGGAGCATTTGTCGATTCAATAATTTAGTTCATATTTCTTCTTTTTTGAGGAGAATTGTTTTGGTGTAATTATAACAACAACTCTATTTTTTGGGACAAAAATTCAAATTCAGTTGCATCTTCATTTGATAATTTATTAATTTTTTATTTATCAAGATCAACAATATGAATTTCTAGATGTTTATATTGTGTCATTTTTTAAACTAGCAAATATTTAACTAATATATAAAATATGTCGAGATGTATCGAGGCGTTGAATTTTTTCAACTTTCATTTTTATTAAAGTTGAATGATGAAAAATTAAACGCCAGCGTATTTTATATATAGGTTATATATTTGCTAGTAGCAGTCACAACACACGTAAGATATTGAATAAATTAACATATAATTATATACACTATTTTTATTAAATATAATTTAATATATAATCAGGGTTTAGATTATAGTTATGGCTAAAGTGAGTGTTCAAGTTATGCTTAAAAATAAAGTTTAGCATTATGTTTAGGATTACAGTTAGGGTTCTTAGGTATACGTCATGGTTAGGGTTAGGATTTGGGGCATCGTTAGGGCAATACTTAAAATTATCATTAGGAGGTTTGAAGTACGATTAGGATTAGGGTTAGAGTTTGGATTATGGTTAGGGTTAAGTTCATGATTATTGTTACAATTGTTATTAAGAATTATAGTTAGGATTATTGTTAGATATGGGGTTTAGGATTATGGTTAAGATTTTGGTTAGGGGTAGGGTTTATGTAATGTTTAGGATAGAGGTTAGGTTAAGGTTATGGTTATAGTTACAATCAGGGTTAGGATTATGGTTTGGGTTAGGGTTTAGGTTATGTTTTAGATTAGGGTTAGGGTTAGGGTTATGTTTTATATTATGGTTAGGGTTAAGTTTTCATAATGTTTAGGATTAAAGTTTGGCTTATAAATAGGTTTTGAGATAGAATTATGTTTAGGTTTATGGTTAGGGTTAGAGTGAGTATTTAGGTTAGGCATAGAGTTAGAGTTTAGGTTTAGGTTTAGGATTACAGTTAGGGTTATAGGGTATACATCATTGTTAGGGTTAAAGTTTGCGGTATGGTTAGTGCGAGGCTTAAAATTATCATTATAGTTAGGTTTTAGGTTATAAGTACAATTAGGGTTAAAGTTTGGGTTAGAGTTTGAATAGGGTTGGATAGATTTTAGGGTTAAGATTATAATTTAAATTATGCTTAGGGTTAGGGCTATGTTTAGGTTTTGAATTAGTGGTTATGTTAGGTTTAGAATAACTTTTAGTTTTAAATTTAATTGTTAGGGTTTGAGTTTTTCTTAGGGTTAGAATTAGGATTATGCTTACAGTTTAGGGTTATGGTTTGGATTAGGATATGGTTCAAGTTTAGCATGTACATCATAGTTAGGGTTAGGGTTTATGGTATGGTTGAGGAAAAGCTTTGAATTATTGTTAGAGTTAGGATTTAGGTTAGACTTGTACGATTACGATTAAGGTTAGAATTATGCTTAAGCTTAGGATTAGGGTTAGGGTTTGGATTAAGATTCAAATTAGGCTTATGTTAGGGTTCAGGTTAGGTTTAGGAATAGGATTGTGGTTACAATTAGGATTTAGTGTTAAGATTATTTTTTGAATTATAGTTAAGATTAGGGTTAGGGTTTTTGGTTTGGGTTTGGTTTAGGATTAGGATCAAGGTTTAGGGTTTAAGGTTAGGATTAGGATTTATATTGTGGATAGTATTATGGTTAGTTTAGTTTTTTATTATAGCTATGTTTTAGGATTAGGGTTACGATTAGGGTTGGGTTTTAGATTATTAATAGGGTAAGGGTTTACATCATGGCTAGTATCATGGTTTAGGTTGGTGTTTAGATTCAGGTTAGGATTAATGCTTAGGGATTATGATTAGGATTATCGTTAGGGTTAGGGTTTAGATGATGGTTAGTATTATAGTTTGAGATAGTATTTTGATTAGGATTAGTGCTATGATAAAGGTTTAGGTTCATCTAATGGTTAGGGTTGTATTTAGGGTTCATATTATGATTAGGGTTTAGATATCAAGGTTAGGATTAGGGTTTAGTATTTAGAATTATGGTTAGGATATGGGCTTAACATTTAGGGTGGAGCATTACATATTAGAGTTTAGTATTTAGGATGAGGGTTTACCATTTAGGACTATGGTTTATTTTAAAATCTAGGATTTAGGGTTTACTATTTAGGATTAGGGTTTAGCATTTAGGATTAGGGTTTAGTAATTAAGATTAGGATTAGGGTATAGTAATCATGAAGAAGCAACCATTGATTCAATAATTTAGCTCATCTTTCTTCTTTTTTGAGGAGAATTGTTTTGGTGTAATTATAACAACTCTATTTTTTGGGGCAAAATTTTTAATTTAGTTACATCTTCATTTGATAATTTATTAAATTTTTATTTATCAAGATCAACAATATAAATCTCTGGATGTTTATATGTGTGTCACTTTTTAAATTATTATATGTCGAGAGGAATTTATAGTCACGTAATGGGTTTGAAGGATGTGTGTAAAAAAATACTATCCTATTTATTTTGACTTTTGTCCACTATAACATTTACAATTGAAATTGGCATTTTCTATCAACAAGCCTTCAAGAAATAATGAATGGTAGTGAAATATGTAAAGCATGAGTAATCCCTGGGAGTGGAAGAGTCAACACAAGCTCTTTCTAAGGAGGAAAATATTATTTGTACTGGTTGAAACATAACAAAGAGAGAAGAATACAAAGGAAAAAACAACATAAAGAGACCTCAAGAGGAACTGCAATCTTGTTCTGCAATCTTCTTCCAGCACTATTGATATATTATTGCATTATGCAGAGAATTGAGATAAGTCAGTTACATTGACATGAATTTATTTGATTCCTAATATTAACTATTATCAAAAGAAATAATCCCCATCTGCATAGTTAACTTCTTTTCACCAACAACTAGCCTGTATTTTCCTAAACACTTCACAATTGCACCCAATTCAATACATACGATCATTTTATAGTCTTGTCTTTAAAATCTATTATAAATCAATTATAATATGTTTAACTTGGCGTGATCCACTAGCCAAGATTTTAGCAATTACTACACACCTTGCTCAAAAGCTTTTGTATATTCTTCTTCTTCTTCTTCTTGGAAGGTATGAGGCATTTTGCCTAAAGACTATTTTTATGATACTAAAGTTCCTTTTCAAGATAAATATTTATCTTTTTCTAATACCAGATTTATCACTTGTCAATGTGCATATTTTTTGTGGTGAGGGCCTTGGCTATGTTTTCTCAAGGTATTTTTGACACCATTATTGTTGGTGATGCCAACATTGTCTCCATCATTGTTACTACTTTGTCCATATGCCTTATTAATATAGTGTGTAAAATTCTTGATTGTTTTTATATTGCTATATTATTGTCTATTCACATTGCTGATTATAGAAGATATTGTTGTAACAGTTTCAAATGCTATTTGGGTTATGAAGGAAAAAGTTGAGATGAAATTCATTGAATTATAGCTAGAGTTATATAACTTTATGGGTTGTTATAATCAAGTTTGGTCTAACATTATTTGAGGACTACTTCCAAACGAGGAAATTCATATTATATAAGGGATAAAAAAACACATTTACAATCACATTCAATTGTAATAACAATTGTTTATAAGAAATAACACTTAGTGGTTGATTAATGATTATGTTACTTAATAAAATTTGGAAAAAAAATTTAGAGGATGTTGTGTTTAGTTTTTTTCTTCCAAGTAAATATTTACTAGTTGATTTATGATTATATAATTTATCTTTTATTAACATATTATATTATTTGGATTTACAAGTAATTGTATATAAGTCAAAAATAAAATAAAGGAAGTTTGACAATAATGTTGGTTTTGGTGTATAGATTTTAGGATAAATGGCATATTAATTAAATTATGAAGGCTAAGAGAACACATCAATTGACTTTAGTAGTAATAAGATACATTGAATTTTGGTAGCAACTAGTTTTACTTCTATGTAAACTTGATACTCTTTGACAATACTTATTTTCAACAACAACATGCATTTATTTTAACAACACTATATCTACAGTAACAATCGAGATGATTGCTAAAGAACTGTTACCCAAATTTTCCCCATTATGAAAATTTTGACTACGGGTGGAGTAAAATGAGGCTCCCATGAGGGTTGAGCCCAGCCTGTGAGAAAGACCTTAAATCTTCTGGTCTTGGTTGTGTCCTCTACAGTCTCTTCAGTCTTTGTTTTACTCTTGTCCATGCAAAATAACCCAAGTGTTGAACAACCTATGTATTTGATAAGCCCTAGTCACCCGAGACTTGTTCTATTTCCTCATTCCCTTTTTGGGCGACTTAAGTTCTTCAATTTCCATGTGCGCATTTACACTTTGCATTAGGTCTTTAAGTTTCACGATAAAAATAGAATATTCCAAATCATTCAGCGACCCGCAGACTCTCTCTAGTCTCTAAGTCTCGTGAAGGAAAAGCATATTCCATTTTGATCAGGAGAATTAGTAACGATCGTTGGATCAAATGTCAATCGGAGGGAAGTCGGGTAATCTCCTAATATAACCGAGAGTTAGTAAAAGGTTTGGAGATCATGCGACTCAGTGTAATTCCCAACTTCATATATGAACTTGAGTTTAAAGATGAGTTAAGTTATAGACTCCCTCTAGTCTCATGATCTCGTGATAGGCTCTAAGGTTAACAAAAAATATGAGACTTTGTGTTTGCTCAGTCGGGTTATCGCCATATATGAACTATGGTCAATAGTGGGTCATCGCAGAGTTAATTGTGCAGCAAATCACAGTGTGACACATGGAAGAGGCAGGCCTACTTTTCATATGCTCAGTCGCTAAGTCTCGTGAAGAAAAGGAATATTCTCATATGGTCTGGAGACTTAGTGATAGTCGTGGATGCTGATTTTGATCCTGCGGTAGTCGTGTGATCTCGTTATAAGCCTAGAGTTAGGAGAATGATTCAGAAACTCAGAGACATAAAGGTTTTAGTGAATCATGGTTAAGGAGGTAGCCAAAGGTAAAGGCACGGTTATGGGTTAAGGCAACAGATCAAAAGTGGAGATCTACGGTCACGTTTTAAACTAAGGAAAGGATATTTTCTCGTCTGTTGATACAGATGTATGTGCCTCCTTTGATCGTTACCTTTTAAATATTAAAGATTCAAATATCTGATCTCAGAAGTTATGACAGAACCAGCTTGCAGAGAAGTAGATGGATCGGTCGACTTCGTAGAGGCACAGTTATGGTGGTAGGAAGGATTTTAGAGATATATATGATTGATCAAAGATATTGTTATGATGCATTTATGAGAAAAATTGACAGTGTTAGGGTTTTCTAATTATTCTATTGCAATTAATTGTAACCCTAATATGATCAGATTGACTCCAAGCCTGCGTGCTGGGGAGTATATATATCAATTTTGGGAGCTTTTAGAGGGAGAGTTTTCCTTGCTTAGAAGTTATCTGTGGCATTTTTTCTGCCCTCTAACTTTTACAGTCTATAATATTTCATTGATATTCAGATATTGCAAAGGCTTTTTGTGACATTCACTCTGTCCCTGGGCTTTCTTGTCTGAATTTCTCTTACTGAATTAGAATATATTGAATGATTTTTTAGAGAAATATTGGAGTTCCTGAGCCCTCTTTCTTTTTTCAATAGTGTGTACTATTGTGGGTGATCTGATTTAGATGAGTTTGAGGATATTCTTCAGTCCCCTGTCATTTTGTCTTATTCCTGTGCCTGATTGCAAAAGTGGATGTTTGTTTGCAGGTCATAGTCTGTGTCTACTTATAGTGAATATGCTATTGTTTGTAAAATTACTTCTTTCCTTGAATAGCCTTTGTTTATCTCAGACCCCTCTATGAAATACTTACGCAAGCCTATCTAGAAGGTTGTGTTCTATTAGATCCAAGGTTTCATGCTGAGATTAGTTAATGTGTTATGATTCAAGTTACCTTCAGTGTATAACCTAGTAGGATAATTTGCTTTCAGTTATTTCCCTTTCATGCAATCCTTCTATCCCTTTTCCCTAAGGAATTTACTTTCATGTTAAGAAGCAAATTAGGGTGACATATCAAGAGGAACCAACCTAGAACCTGGAGGTCTTGTCTCGGTTAGCAAAAGGTCCCACAACCTTGAGACAATTCCCATGTTACACTAGATTACCAAGACTACGAGAGCTTGGGTAAGGGTGCAAATCTAGGTGTTCAACAATTCTGGCACGCCCGGTGGGACTGGAGATAAAAGCAATAAGTTCATCTCTCTAAGAGAATATTGGTTTTCAGGATCAAATACAGACCAGGAAGTGGTCATTTTCAGCATACCCCACCTTGTCTACCAGATAACAATTCTAGAACAGTTGGTGGGAGCACAACAATAAAAGTCTACTTGAAAAGATTATGTTATCTCTGATATGTTGGTTGAATAATAAAGACCTAAAGAGGTTTTCTTGTCAAGTATATCTGGTGACTCCATTGGTGGAGAACAGAAGATCCAGTCCTGTTCAAAGTTTATGAGAAAGGTTGAAACAAGAAGCTCAAAGCTTTCTGAGTTCTCACAGCTGCCTCTGAAAAGAAGTTACCATAGGTCATCTCAAAGAACACCCCCTACAAGGAGGGTACAGTCTACACCACCTGATACTTTGGATAAGAGACCTTGGCCTTTTGATTTCAAAAGAAGAGGAAGATCCTTAACTAGAGAGCTAACAAAAGATTCAGCTCCACCAATCAACACAACTCACACAGTTGTTGTTCAACAAATTACAGCTCCTGCAATGACTAGGCAGTTTGCTTTTGCCCCCTTTAAACAAGGAAACCCCTTGAAATTTTCTCAACATCATGATGTGCCCTTGGTAGCGCTCAAAAGTCTACTTGATTTCACAGGTAAAGGACAAACAACAACTTTTGAACACATAAGAGACATGACTACTATCTGTAGTATACATAACATCACAGAAGAAAATGTGGCTACCAAGCTATTAGCAACCTCTTTTAAAGGTAAGGCCTTAGAATGGTTTAGAACTCTCGCCGTCAGTTCCATTAATTCATGGGATAGATTAGGAGATGCATTAAGTAAATACTTTGAGGATAAATCATACAAGTTATCTCTAGTTGAGCAATTAACAACCATTAAAAGGGCTCCTCAGGAACAGATGACATATTTCAATAGCAGATTCCTTAAGACATGAAATAGAATTCCTACCTCAGTAAGACCTTCAACTGACCATGCCCTCCTATATTTCTTGAGAAATCTAAATAGCAATATTTCTTTCATGATTCAATCTATGGGAGGTACTTCATTACCTCAAGCCTTTGACATTGTTGTCAAGGCAGAGAACTGTTTAATACAAGCTGGCATGATAGCCCCAAGGCCAGCCATGCCCATATTCACTAATATACAACCAAGCATGCCTTTGAAAATAGCTCCATTTACTCCAATACCCACTATCATAACACCTCAAGCAAATACCAGTTATGAGGAAACAAGGGAGGATCCTTCTCAAGAGCTATTAGAATTAAGAAGCAGTCAGCAAGAGATGAAGAAATTAATGCAAACTATGATTAATGAGCTAACTAGTATAAAGAAGCAAGGACAGGGGAGTAGGCCTCCTCTTCAGCAGCAAAATAAAATTCCCAATCCACAATATCAGAATCAGGGACAATCTTATCAGTAGAATAGACCCCAATATCAAGGAGGTTATCAAGGGCAAAGGCAAAATTACAATCAGAGACCATCTTGGACTTACAATCCTACCCCTCTTAATTATTCAAATCCAGTCAGGGATGTGGTCCCAAGTCAAAACAATCTTACTGCAGAGATGGAGTGGTGTTACCCTTGCAATCAGTCCCATAATCAGACAACATGCTTAAATGGAAGGGTACACCAAGCACTGATGGTTCAAAACACCTCACTTACTCAATCAGAGGCTTCTTCTAGTGATCCACCTCCTCGGCAAGAGGAACAACATGATGAGACTGCTCTTTTCAATTGGGAGCAACAAGATTTCAATGGAGTGAATGGTGAATCTGCCATTGCTGCCAACACCAAGTCTAAAAGAAGAGCTCAAGACATGGAGCAAATAGGAGATAGGGCTAGGGCTTCTACATTTGCAAAATCTTCACAAATGTTTACTCCTATCATACTGAAGAAGGCCCCCATCATTCCAATAAAATAAAAATGACCTTCCAAGGAGGTTGAGCCTATCATAGTAAAAACACACCAAAGAGTACACACAGCAGCACCCTTCAACATTGTGGACAACATGAAGAAAGTAAATGTCACTATGTCTATGGGACTCTTTGGCTATTCCAGGGAAACCTGAGATATTGAAGAAAGCAATGACTAAAGAGGTAATTCCTCAGCAACCTATAACAAAGGAAGTTGCTAAGCCAATGTTGGTTAACATTGATCAAAAGGAGGAGACTCCAAGAAGCAACTCCAAAGCTAATACCATGCAAGGTAGGAACTCAAAACCACCTCCCTTTTATGTATCTTTAATTATTGGAAAATATTTAATACATAATTGCATGGTAGATAGTGGGGCTACTAGCACTGTCATGCCTAAGAAAGTGGCTAACCAATTGGGTCTGAAATATGAGCCTTTCCAAAATAAGGTTACCCAACTTGATGGTTCCTCAGTAAACACAATAGGTGTAGCTAAGGATACCAACCTAACCCTCCATGCAAGCCTCAATTTCTCTATCCTATTTGACATATACATCATAGACCTTCCTGCCTTATTTTCCATATGCTTATCGAGGGAGTTTACAACCAAGATAGGAGGCTATCTTTCCTTTGATTGGTCTCACATGATTTTCCACACAAGGTATGGAACCAAGTTCACTATCAAGTCTGAATCATTGGCAGCACACCATATAGAACCTTATGTGTCCAATGTACTCAATGCAAGTTGTCTTGCACTTGATGGTGATGACTTCCCAATCATCAGAGAAACAACCACCAAACTAGAAGGTATCCCAGATATCTATCTAGATGCATTAGAATCTCAAAGAGCCTCTGAGGCCCAAGCCAATGTTATTTGGGATGTTGGTTTGGGGACTTATTTGATTCAAGAAGAAGGTTGCATATCTAGCCAAATCTTTCCAAGGCAAACACCGAGTTAGAAGATCAATGCAGCCAAGTTTGGGAGCTATACTTCGATGGTGCTAGAAGCAGACATGGTGTTGGTGGTGGTGCAATGCTAGTTTATCCAAAAGGGGAGAAGTATTATGCATCCTTTAGGTTTAGTTTCTCTTGCACTAGCAACACTGCTGAATATGAGAGCCTAGTGAATGGATTGGAATGGGCAAGAAAGAGAGGGATCAGAGCCCTAAAATTATATGGTGACAGCGAGCTGGTTGTCTGCCAAGTAAGAGGGGTAAGTGTAACCAAAAGTGATATAATGAGGGCATATAAGCATCGAGTTTGGGATGTAATTGAAGATCTCCATGCTTTCAATATTGTTGCAATCCCTAGGAAATTAAATCAGAATGCAAATATATTAGCTGTTGTTGGATC
The DNA here is from genome assembly GCA_018584345.1 of Thuja plicata. Classification (NCBI taxonomy): domain Eukaryota; kingdom Viridiplantae; phylum Streptophyta; class Pinopsida; order Cupressales; family Cupressaceae; genus Thuja; species Thuja plicata. The sequence continues at coordinate 1,301,950 of MU227524.1, forward strand.
TCAGTATGACATTCCTAATAGTTTTTCTAAAGAAAAGGATGAACAACATATCAAAGTGATTTTCAGACCTTCTATTCCTGATAACAATGTCAATTGGCAAGTGTTTGACAGTGACGAGCAAATTCTGCAGTTCTTATTTGAAGAGGATGTTTTCTCAGAGCATAACCAAGATAGACTATGGAGAACTATGGTGATCAAGTGATACAACTAAGATCTAATCTATCTTCAACAGAGATGACCAAACACAAAAGAGTAAACTTGGCCTAGTAGTCCAACAAGAACATTGTACTGAACTAGAGTTAGAGCCAGGTAAAAGTTTACAATTTGGGAAGGTAAAAAATAGTTAAGAAAGGCAGGCTTACACCCGATTATTTCAAGAATTCAGTGATGTATTTACATGGCAATATGAGGACCTCAAGGGGTTTAATCCTGCCCTTGCTCAACATACCATTGAATTGGAGGCTAATTCCAAATCTGTCAGGCAGAAACAAAGGCATGTAAACCCAAAGTTAGAACCACTTATGCATAAAGAAGTACTCAAATTAATAGAGAGCGATATCATCTACCCTATTAAGCACACTAGTTGGGTTTCTAACCTTTTTCCTATTAGGAAAAAGAATGGGGAGTTGAGGCTATGTGTTGAATTCAGAGACCTTAATAGGACATCCCTAAAAGACCACCATCCATTACCCTCTATGGAGCAAATTCTACAATGTGTCTCTGGATCTAAGAGATTTTCATTATTGGATGGCTATTTAGGATAAAATCAGATCCTCGTTCATCAAGAAGATCAATATAATACTGCGTTTACAACCAAGTGGGGGACCATGTCTTATTAAAAGATGCCCTTTGGTTTGTCTAATGCAGGTGCTACTTTTCAAAAGGCAATGGATATGGCCTTTAAAAGCCTCATGTACAAATTTGTACTAGTCTATTTAGAGGACATAACTGTTTATTCTAAACATGCAGCAGACCATATCAAACATCTGAGGAAGATATTTGAAAGGTGTAGAGAATTTGGGATATCTCTTAATCCCAAGAAATGTGTGTTTGCAGTCCATGAAGGAAAATAATTAGGATATATAGTATCCAAGAAAGGAATTGCAGTAGACCATGAGAGGATTGCAGCTATTCTAGAGCTACCCCTACCACATCACAAGAAAAACCTTCAATCTTTCATAGGAAGGATTAACTTTGTCAGGCGTTTCTTGCCTAATATTGCAGATCTACTAAAGCCTTTGATAGCAATGTTCAAGAAGAATACATCTTTATGTTGGAGCAAAGAAGGGAAAACCGGTTTCCAAGCCATTAAAGAGTCTCTGACAGAAGCTCCTACCCTATTAAACCCAAATTTTATTAAGGATTTTATCCTTTATACTTATGGAGGATCAGATGCTATTTCTGCAATATTTCTGACCTATTGCTTTTTTTAGAAAAGGTTTAGAAGAATATGAACAAAGATATTCTTTTGTGGAGAAACATGTACTTGATGTGGTGAAGAGCCTTAAAATTTTTAGATATATATTAACCCACAATAAGGTACAATTGAAAGTTACTCACCCTAGTGTCAAAGAATTCTTTTTTTCTAGGGACCTGAATAAAAAAGGGCTGGTTGGATTACCAAGGTCATGGAATATGACATCGATATCCAAATCACCAAGCTAGTTAGAGGAAGAGGTCTTTACAAGCATTTGACAGAGGATGAGAGTTCAAAGAAATCAGAGCAAATGGATGTATCTCTAGTTATGCATTCAACAGAAGATCATGCCAAGGCAGCAGGTTGGTTGCCTAACATGATTCATTATTTAAAAATAGGATAATGCCCTATAGATCTAGATCCAACAAAAAGAAGATGATATAGATTACAATCTGTTCCTTTTGTGCTGCTAGATGAAATTATTTTTAGAAAAGATCACAACGGTGTCCTTTTGAGATGCATAGGTTTAGAAAAGATAGTAGGTGTCCTATTTGAATTTCATGATGGACCTTTTGGAGGTCACTCCTCTCCTAGGACTACTACTTTTAAGATCATGAGGGCTGGACACTATTGGCCATCTATCTTCAAGGATAGCCATGATTATGTAAGGACATGCATCAACTGTGCCATGTTTGCAGGAAAAGAAAAACTTGCAGTCTTGCCCCTTCAGCCCATCATAATAGAGCAACCTTTCATGAGATGGGGCATAGATTTAATTGGCATGATAAATCCTCCATCTAGTGCAGGCCATAAATGGATAATTACTGCAACAGATTATTTCACTAGATGGACAGAGGCAGTTGCATTGAAGGAAGCAAATGAGAATGTTGTTCTAAGCTTTTATGATGATATAGTTTATAGATTTGGTATCCCTGACTCCATTATTTTAGATAATGCATTAGCATTTACAGGCCTAAGAGTGACTGAATGGGTATTCAAACATGGTGTTTATTTGAACACAAGTTCAAACTACTACCATCAGGGTAATGGTTTGGCAAAATCAACTAATAAGAACTTGATTAGGATAATCAAGAAGATGTTACAAGATAACCAAAGAGATTGGCACACCAAACTAAAATCTTCCTTATGGTTAGACAAAATTACCCCAAATAAGATCATTGGGAATTCTCCATACATGTTAGTGTATGGAAGAGAAGCTAAGTTGTCCATCTCAACTGAATTTTCAGCCCTGGACTTAGCTACTCAGTATGTCTTGTTTGAAGAAGGAGATTCTTTGCAGATTAGGTATGCTCAGATTATGGAATTAGAAGAACACAGAGATAAGTCCATGAAAGATATGGAATTCCATTAGATGCAAACAAAGAAAATCTTTGACAGGAGAACCAAGGATATAAATCTCAAGATCGGGGATGTAGTCCTCAAATGGGATGAATTCAAATCAAAGCCTGGCAGACATACTAAATTTGATTCCTTTTGGGGAGGTCCATTTATCATCACACAATGCAAGGAACATAATGCTTTTCAGCTATCAACTCTTGGAGGAGATCCCTTGCCCATTTCTGTAAATGGATTCCATTTGAAACCTTGTTTTGAGGTTTTTCCTTCCTTGTAATTATTGTAAATAGTTTCCCTGCTTTCTAGATTAATTTCCTGCTTTCCTTGAAGTGCTCGTGTGGAGTTAGTTGTTTCTCCTCCTAGTTTCAATCTATTTCCAAGTTTTTAATTTTTGATCAAGTGATGATTCTATGCCCAATGGATGTCAAAGGCTACTGGTTCTCAATGTCTAGCAGGCAGACATCCCACAGAAATCGCCAAGAATGTTACCCAAATTTTCCCCATTATGAAAATTTTGACTACGGGTGGAGTAAAATGAGGCTCCCGTGAGGGTTGAGCCCAGCCTGTGAGAAAGACCTTAAATTTTCTAGTCTTGGTTGTGTCCTCTTCAGTCTCTTTAGTCTTTGTTTTACTCCTGTCCATGCAAAATAACCTAAGTATTGAAGAACCTATGCATTTGATAATCCCTAGTCACCCGAGGCTTGTTCTATTTCCTCATTCCCTTTTTGGGCGACTTAAGTTCTTCAATTTCCATGTGTGCATTTACACTTTACATTAGGTCTCTTAGTTGCGCGATAAAAATAGAATATTCCAAATCATTCGGCAACCTGCAGACTCTCTCTAGTCTCTAAGTCTCGTGAAGGAAAAGCATGTTCCATTTTTATCAGGAGACTTAGTAACGATTGTTGGATCAAATGTCAATCAGAGGGAAGTCAGGTAATCTCTTAATATAACCGAGATTTATCAAAAGGTTTGGAGATCACGCAACTCAGTGTAATTCCCAACTTCATATATGAACTTGAGTTTAAAGATGAGTTAAGTTACAGACTCCCTCTAGTCTCATGATCTCGTGATAAGCTCTAAGGTTAACAAAAAATCATGAGACTTTGTGTTTTCTCAGTCAGGTTATCGCTAGATATGAACTATGGTCAATAGTGGGTCATCTCAGAGTTAATTGTGTGGAAAATCATAGTGTGACACATGGAAGAGGCAGGCCCAGTTTTCATATGCCCAGTCGCTAAGTCTCGTGAAGAAAAGGAATATTCTCATATGGCCTGGAGACTTAGCGATAGTCGTCGATGCTGATTTTGATCGTGTGGTAGTCGCGTGATCTCGTTATAAGCCCAGAGTTAGGAGAATGATTCAACGACTCACAGACATAAAGGTTTTAGTGAATCATGGTTAAGGAGGTAGCCAAAGGTAAAGGCACGGTTATGGGTTAAGGCAACAGATCAAAAGTGGAGATTTGTGGTCACGTTTTAAAATAAGGGAAGGATCTTTTCTCGGTCATTGATACAGATGTACACTCCTCCTTTGACCATTACCTTTTAAATATTAAAGATTCAAATATCTGATCTCAGAAGTTATGAAAGAACCAGCTTGCAAAGAAGTAGATGGATCGGCCGACTTCGTAGAGACACAATTATGGTGGTAGGAAGGATTTCAGAGATATATATGATTGATCAAAGATATTTTTATGATGCATTTATGAGAAAAATTGACAGTATTGGGGTTTTCTAATTATTCTATTGCAATTAATTGTAACCCTAATATGATCGGATTGACTCCAAGCCTACGTGTTGGGGAGTATATATATCAGTTTTGGGAGCTTTTATAGGGAGAGTTTTCCTTGCTTAGAAGTTATCTGTGGCATTTTTTTTGCCCTCTGAATTTTACAGTCTATAATCTTTCATTGATATTCAGATATTGCAAAGGCTTTTTGTGATAATCTCTCTGTCCCTGGGCTTTCTTGTCTGAATTTCTCTTGCTGAATTAGAATATATTGAATGATTTTTCAAAGAAATATTGGAGTTCCTGAGCCCTCTTTATTTTTTCAATAGTGTGTACTACTGTGGGTGATCTAATTTAGATGAGTTTGAGGATATTTTTAGTCCCCTGTCATTTTGTCTCATTCATGTGCCTGATTGCAAAAGTGGATGTTTTTTTGCAGGTCATAGTCTGTGTCTACTTATAGTGAATATGCTATTGTTTGTGAAATTACTTCTTTCCCTGAATAGCCTCTATTTATCTCAAACCCCTCTATGAAATACTTATGCAGCCTATCTAGAAGGTTGTGTTCTATTAGATCCAAGGTTTCATGCTGAGATTAGTTAATGTGTTATGATTCAAGTTACCTTCGGTGTATCACCTAGTAGGACAATTTGCTTTCAGTTATTTCCCTTTCATGCATTCCTTCTATCCCTTTTCCCTCAAGGATTTACTTTCATGTTAAGAAGCAAATTAGGGTGACATATCAAGAGGAACCAACCTAGAACCTGGAGGTCTTGTCTCAGTTAGCAAAAGGTCCCACAACCTTGAGACAATTCCCATGTTACACTAGATTACCAAGACTACGAGAGCTTGGGTAAGGGTGCAAATCTAGGTGTTCAACAAGAACATTATATCTTAAGGGTCCAGTAATGATTAAAAGAAAATAATTTTCAATATAGATATATCTTGGTGAATTTTACATTTTTTTTTTAAAATATAGATACTAGTACGTATAAAGACATCGATTGTAACAAAATAATATCTTAAGACACTTACATGTAATGAAATAATATCATCAAAATAGATTTTATAAAGTTTGTTGTTAATGAATATTTCGTATTAAACTTATATTAATGAAAAAGTAAACAATACATATATTCATAAAAAGGAGGGCGGTAGATGGCATACCCATAAGTCTACTAAAAGGACTAATACAAGTGTCTCAAACCCAAAACATAATTAAGCAACGATGGCCATTCCAAGTAGAGGAGAAAGGTCCTTATTATTAGGATTCCCCAAAAACATTACGAGGTGGCATCTTGATTCTCTCCCAACTAGAGAGAATAAATACATCTTCATTGTCCTCGAGAGGCTGCTAAGTATGAAACAAAGAGATAATGAGTGCCAAATGGAGGAAGTTGTAGGTAAGTATCACAATGTTTCAAAGGAAATAATTAATTATGAAAATTCAACCTATGCTCATCTATGTTTGAAATGTAACTATCAAAAGGTCTTCCAAAAAAGATTAAAGTAAAGGCAGGAAACATGATTTGGCGATAACCTATCGATTATGAAAAGATTTCTTCCGAGTATAGAAATTATTTTACAACAGACCATGCTACCTTGCAATGTAGTAGGTGACTTTTTGTAGAGAGGGTTAATTCTATCCCTAATAGTTGAACCACTTGGTGGGACAAGGTGAAATCTCTCCAATTGAGAAGGATGTTTCTGCTACTTCTTCTTCACATTAGGGAAATAATATTACTTATACCTCCCCCCTCCTTTGAAAGAGAAAGCACACTCTCATGAGATTGTGTCAGATAAGATGTCCAATGATGCTTCTATAGAAGCTTCTGTACTCTCTTTGGAGAAATTACACCTATAGAATCCTATTACAACCCCCCTCGCAACTTCCCACTAATCCTCTACCATTAAATTTTGTTAGAAGTCTCGATCATAAAAAATGGGGTCCAACACAACAGAGGGAAGAGCTATTTTTTTCTTCTTAGTTGAAACCCTCTTGTCAACTCCTTTTTTATATCTTTCTTGTTTGTTTGAAAGCCCTAATTCCTTCCTTTATGACTATAACATCTTTTATCATTTACCATACAGGAAATGATCCCAACTGATTCATCTATAATTGTGCCTCCTACGTGTATAGGAGGTCCAGCTGAGGCTCTGGTATGCATTTGTTTTTTAGTCCATGCATTGTTTAGTTTTTTAGTGTTTCTCGACATATATGTTATTAACTTGTATCAATTTATTTTTACCTGTTACAGCCCCCTTCATGATTCCCCATGGATCCTCTACCTTTCTATTTTATTATGAATCTTGATCGTCCAAAAATGGTCCCATCGGATTTACTACACAACCCAAGAGTAGAAGAAAGACATGAGGTAATCAACAATTCAACTGTAAACGAATTACAATTTAGTTTTTAGTAATTTTGATTTTTTTTAGAAAAGATATCTGATTTGTTATTCTTTAAAGGCACTAAGAAGGGGGTGAATTGGTGCAACCAAATAATTGAAACACATCTTAAATAGCTTCCACAATAACCAATATGCAAAATAAAATACTGCATAGATGCTTAGCAAATAAAACATTCACAGAAAGTAAACTCGAGACACAAGATTTTTTCCGTAGAAACCCTTGTTAGAGGGATAAAACCACATGTGAGAATGATACCCACAAATTTCACTAGTGCACGATTAAAATATTCCCTATTAGGAGCAATTACAAACACCATGCTAAGGGTATACCTGGTTAAGAGTATCTTTAGCCCGGTTAGGAGCTAATACAAGTCCTGTTAAGAAATACCATGTTAAGGGATTTCAAACTCCTTCTGAGAGTCACATTTTTAGAGGATTTATACTTCATATCATAATAAAGATCCTTCTCACCCTATTAGGAGTGACCTTGTTAAAGTATTTGACCTTCAAACCTGTTAGGGCTTGCCTTGAGATATACCCAATAATAAATGCTCTGATTACTATCTAACAGATCCACTTCAATTCTAATCACAACGCCACCTTAATCATCCAACTCTCCCTTCTTCATATTTACACAATCACAATCACCCATTGCATCACCACAACTTCTCTGAAACTCGATTTCATCCTTCTTTTATAACAACTTTTCCAAGTCGGCCTTTGCCAAAAGACACATTTTACCCACCGACATAAAAATCAAATTTTATCGTGCCAAAATATATTAGTCAAATCAATAAAGTCAACACAACATTAACCACGCTATAAAAAAAAAAATTATAACACTAAATTGATCGGTTAGCTGATCTAACCATACTCACTCTGCTTGACTCTTGTTCTTCCTGCCAGTGTCATTTCAATCCTCAATAACCTTCTCAATTCTTCAATCTAACTGATGCAATCGTAGATATAGATACAAATTCCTTTTTAGATCATGTTTCCAGCAATGCAACCACCACAATATAATTGCATGATCAAAACTCAGATCATCTTCATCAAATTTCAACGCTCTCCCCCTTTTGCATTGATGGAAACACTTAGAAAGAAATTTGCTAGGTGTCTAGCTAATGCATAAATGAAAAATACATTACATTTCAAAGTAGTAAACTAATTCCACATAGCTCAATATCCCCCCTAGTAATTACAAACATGTGCACTACTCCCCTTAATCATTACATTGCATTTTTCATGGACTTAGCCAAGTTTCGGCCTTATTTAAACTACTCCCCCTTTAACAACAATGACAAAGGATATTACAAAAAGTGTCAAAATTTTATTTATGTAAGAGTAGAAAATCCTAATTACATTCTACTAAAAATATCATTGTAGTTACCCTTCAAAATTTGTAGATCACTATTCCAAGTCTTCAATAAGTTCTCCATAATGGAAATCTATCCACTTAGCAAAAATGCTAATTCTTCTAAACCTTCAATTGTGCACACGTCTGGGAATTCTAGAGCCTGCTCTACCTCCTTCATACCATGTTGCAAAATTTCTAAGTTTGGAATCAACAAACTATGTAACTCCATTAAGGTAGTTATCCTCTTGTCTTCCTCATTCCTATATGATTTTAACTTGTGATTTATATTGATAACCTTAGCACCAAAGGTAGTAGCTATTGGGTTTAATGGGAAGTAGTACTGAGAGGGGAGGGGTGAATCAGTACCTCTAAAACCTTTTTTCTTTTTCTTTAATCACTTAACCTTTGTAATCAATTGCATATCCATTCAATCTGATCTACACTATCTTTGTGTGAGTTATATCAATTCATAACATTAATAATCATATGAATCACTTATAGAAACATTCATGAACATAATTGACACATAACATAAGATATGATATCGTAGAAAACTCATGTTAGGAAGTAAAAACTGCGGTGGGGATGGCACCCACAAAACTTCACTATCTGCAGAATGGAAGGGGTCGGTTAAGGATTACAATTTTGATCACTTCTGATGATCTACCCTATTAGGAGTATCAATGGAGACCTGTTAAATTCTACTCTATTAGGATCTTTTAGCAACAGTGTTAAGTCTACACTCGGTTAAGAGATTTGATATTAGACTGTTAAATCCACCTTTCTTGAAAGGAATTTTTACACTTTGCTTCACTTGTTAGAATGACAAAAAATTACAAATTAATCTGGTAAATTCAATCTCCTATTGCTGATACAGATCCTATGTAGTTCACATAAAAATGATATCACCTAGTTGTGATTGAATAATACCTCTGATTATCGGTTTCCTTTGTTCTTGGTTCTGCTAACCAAATTCTTCTTTTTCTGCTCTGGTTCTTGAAAGTCTCAATTCAATCCATAGATGTGCTCATTTTGTTCTCCTCTCTCTTACACACACATTCTAATGAATGATTACATCATCTATTTATAGGTGGATTGATTTCATCAAGTTGTGATAAAAACAATGTTAACTCTAAGATTAGGTTTACAACTTGTACCTAGATCTCCTAGTCTATGTGCTTTAAATCAGTTAAACTGATTAAAACACTTACATTAATGTTTCTTGACCCTAAAGAAATGGATTTAAAACAATTAAATATCCTATAAATAGAATACACTTTCTTTATTTGGCGCGGAAGTCAGATCCACTTTTTGCAGCTGCAACTGACTTTCGGTTCTGTCTATCGGTCATGCTTGACCATCCTTCAATTTTTACTATCGGTTGCATTATATTTGTTTCATCGGTCTGCACTGTAACTTGCATTTTGGGTTCCTCTTTAACTCTCTGTATTGTGATTTTCGGTCTACACACTTCCTTGTGTCATCAGGTCTCTTTGTACATAGTCATTTTTGGTGATCTGCCAATCTTATCTTTGGTTTGCCCTTTACTGTCTTTTGGTTTAGGCTTACCAAAATTGTTGTTTGAATACTAATGAAAAATTAATGTCATCAATCTCTCCCTTTGACATTAGTATCAAAAAACTGATATGTGCAAAATACCAACAAAATGTTAAGTATATACAACATATATAATCCTTAGTCATTTAATGACTCCCCCTATGTATATGTCGGTATATCTATACATATGATATAGTTTCCTTCTTCATATCATTGTCCCTTTATGAATATACATATACATATCTACCTTTTTCCTGTTCTGACTAAATGTACATAACATTTTCAATGATATTTTGTACAAGTATCATTTCCCCCTTTATTTGATATTAAGGGCAAAGGTCAATTACCTTAGAGCTTATCAAAAATGTGTGAATGAGAAGACT
>MU227524.1:1312211-1333155 GCA_018584345.1 Thuja plicata
ATTTTCTCCCATTGCTCCTTCAATTTTTCTAGAGCCATTTTCTCAAGTGTTATCTTGGCATGCATATCATAGATGATGTCAGCTACAAACATCTCGGGAGTTGCTATTAGTTGTCTTGCAGAACTAATATGTTGTTGTAGCAGTGTAAGATTTGGCAGAAGTTGAGCCTGTAGCTCAGTCACTTCTTCTCTGAATCTTGTCTCTACCTCCCACAGCTCTTGCCTTAACCATTTTACTTCTATGATCTTTTCATAATGCAGTTTGACTGCATTTTCTCCATCTGTGGTTAAGCTACTAGCACTGTTTTCTAAATCTGTATCTAGCTTAGCTATGTTGTCACTATTTTCTTGAGTGGACTTTTCTATTGTGCTTAACTTTTGAATTAAGGTTATAGCTTCAGATATAATGGTGTCTAATTCAGATATGAATTTTGACAGCTTTACCTTATTCTCAGCCACTTCTTGGCTGATGTTCTATAGAAGCTTTTGTTGATACTTCATTTATGCTCTCTCCTCAATTTCCTTCTTAGCATCAATGTTCTGAGTTGTGATGGTGTTGGTGAGGATAGCTAGTTGATCAATTATAGGCTTGCTTTGATCAATATCAACATCGGGTACAATTTGATGTAGAATATCCCATGTTGTCTCTAGTACCATTGATTCCTTGTGTTGTTTCTTCAGCTTTTCTTGTAATGCCTTCCTTTGGCATATCTCTCCATATTCTTGTAGTGCATCCATGTCAAGTGTAGTGGGGTCACACTTTGGTATTTCTATGATTTCATCTAGTGTAACCTCCAACTTGTTCTTCTTTGTCTTCTTCTTCTTCTTTTGTGACTCAGTGGAATGTAGCACCATTGCTAATTTCTCAACCTTTTCTATTGTACTTGATGATGTGACTTGCTGTGCTTCTTTCTACTACTTTGCATCAGTTTTAGCTCGTCGGGTGTCTGCAGAGGTATCTACATTCACCTTAGCATCGTTGGTGGCACCTTTGTCTATTTTCTTAGGAGATCCATCTTTTGGCTTGTATCCTTCATTGGTGTCCTTTGCATCATCTATTTTGGTGTTCTCATTCTTTTCTTGAGGTTCCACATCTTTGTCCTTATCTCCTTCTATAACCTTATTAGTGTCGGTTACATCTTGAGTATCTCCGATGTTTTGCTGACCATCAGTGTTGTCTTTATTTTCTTCTTCTCCTGAATCCTTTGGAGTTTCCTTGTCAGGTGATTTATTTGTTTGTTGCATGATATTGATATCCTGTATCAATATTGGCAATTTTCCTGGAATGCTCACCTGTGCTCCATCGATTGTTGTGTCTTTTTCATCGGTTGTATATTTTACAATAGTGACATCTTCATCCTTATTGATTTCATTTGTTGGGTCATCGGTAATGTCGATGACATTGGTATCCACAACGTTGTCATTTGTGGTATCATCCCATATTTCATCTACCATAGTTGTAGTCTTATCCCATGTTGTATCATCTTCCTCTTTATCCAGCTCAATGGATGTATCATCTTGGTTTGCCTTATCAACATCTTGTTGTTGAAGGTCTTTGTTTGGGCTGTCTTTCTCAACTAGTCTATTCATGATTTTGCATCATTTATAGTGACTGTCCTTTTCAAGTTCAATCAACTTTCCTTCAAGAAATTTGTATGCCCTTAGCTTTGGCAAGAATTCTTTCTTTTTTTTCTCCGTCATTTCATTTATCTCTACCTTTGTAGATTCAGGCGACATTAGAGACACAAGTACTCTCTCTCTGATTTCTTTCTCAATTTCCAAATCAAATGTCCAACGAGTGGATAATATGTCCAAGATTTCGCGTGGAACATAACTTCCTTCAAATTGTATGGGTACATATTTGAAGTTATACATCTTAGCTATCATTGCTTCTTCAATTTTGTTTTAATCTTCTTGATTTCTTTTCCCCCATTTTCTAATGCGTGGATTAGTAATGGATCCAAAATTTGCAATATAAACACAAATGTCATCAATAGTGTCAGGTTCCTTTACCTTGATATTTTCTTCCTCTAAGGATTCATCTTGCTTGATGTCCTCTATATCCTCTCAGGTTCTGATGAATTTTCTACCCTTCTTGTTTTGTCCTCTCTTCGGTGCAGGGGCTTTTCTCTTGTAAGTACTGACTTTTCCTTTCTTAAGAGGTGAAGGAGTAGACTCTTTGGACGTTTGGCTTCTGGTCCTTGAAGCAGTTGTAGTTCTTGGTGTCTTTGATGGTGGAGGAGGTGGTGAGTCTGAATATGTTTCCCGTGAGTCGGTCTTTTCTTCATCTTTATCGACAGACACCTGTTCTTCAGTTTTCTCCTCTTGTTCAATTTCTTCAGCCTACTCAGCTTCTTCCTTGTCTACAGATAGAATCTTCTTGAGATTCTTTACCATTTGGTCCTTCTTCTTGACTATCTTCCTGACTACTAGGTCTGGTTTAATTCTTGACTTAGCTTCTTCATATGTTCCAAACCTTGGTTGTTTTTTGTCTAATGGTTCATTTATTAAGGCACCAATTGCCTTTGTTGCAAGATCAATGTTGATCTCGTATTCCAGCGGTTGCAACCATGTTGTCCTTGCTACTACAGGTTTGATGAAAGTATGATCTATGTCAACCATGAAGCATATCTCATCCTTATACTACTCGATGAGTTGTTCATGGATTCTTACCCTCTTTTGCATTCAGTCTTTGAATACAATGAAGTATTCATCCATGACAGTTTCAAAACTATCTCCTAGTGCAGCTATGTGCTCACTGATTTGCAAGGTGACTGATTTGGTGTTGTCGCATTTCACATCTCCAATTGATGGGAACTTTTCTTGAAAATAAAATAAAATACACATGATTAATGAGCCAAACTTACAAGTGTTTGACTTTGCATTCTTGATTGTTTTTAGATTTTCCTTCAGCTGGTTCAGGAGTAGCCCGGATAAGTCTAGTTGTGTGCCTTTCTTCACAATTTTGTAAGTTGTGTCAACAACACCTGATAAAATATTGTTTAATCTGCTGGCCTGGAAATTTTTTTAGCCCAATACACATGCACCAAACTTAATCTCATTATCAGTGATTGTTGTTACCTTCAAGCCACGACCATCCCATTTGGCTCCATTCATCTTTTCGGTCTCTACTTTCGGTGGATGCTTTAGTGCCTTTACTTTGTCAGTTATAGGGTAACCAGTGACCGCATGGATGACATCTTGGGTGATTTCTTTCGGTTCATCCAACCATAACTTGTTTGTTGTGCATTCTTCTTAGCACTAACCGAATCCAGTCGGTTTTGAAGACCTTAGGAAACTTTAGGGCATTCGTAAGCCCTTTTACCTCAATGTGCTTGTGTTCTTCCTTAAGGGTTCCATCATCATTACAAATATTTTGGTAAGCTTCTTCCATCTCTAACGTTCCAATCTCTGCAATCTTGCAGTGTATGAAGGATTGGATGTCTTCAACTAGCAAAACCCTAGCTTGTATGCGCAAAAATGCACCAGCATCGTCAGGTTGTGAGTTAACCTCTGGATGGATCTTATATTTGGGTTCCTCACATGTGGTGTTCTTGATGAGTTTAAACTCATCCTTCTTTGCATTCTTAGATTTTATGGATCGTGATGTTGATGCCATTTTAAAAAATTAGGGCTTCTATGTAAATGCGTAAAAACACGAAGTTGTCAGTCTGTAGAACTTACTATTGTGTTCATAATGATCTCTGAACTGCTTTGAAATGCTTGTAGGTCGAGTCGTGATCGCTCTACAACTTGGTTTCTTTCTGCTCAAAATCACCTTCGCTCGCTCTACTCTGGGTGTCGTGACAAATGAGTCACTCTGATGCCCTATATATAGTCGTTGCCCTAAAATGCGAGTAATAAATGCTCACCAACTTATCTAAAGACTGAGTTAATTGGTGAAGACTTTATTACCATCAGTGATGCTTACAACGTTTCTGAGCAGTCAAAGTTGACTTAGCCTTTACCAATAGGTTTCAGTAACACAGACATCTTGTTCATGTGCTTTGTTTACCGACGTGGCTCGGTCAATACTAACAAATTTTTCTTATAACCGATGTCTCTCGATAAACATAGGCAGTCTTTGCTTTAAGTGTATACTGATGGGTTTCGGTATATATGCCTGAAGGCATAGTTCTTACATATTTTAACAAGTGTAACCATGATTCATCTTTCTTATGCTAATTTAGAATTATTTCATCATATTATGGAACTGATGTAAAGTAATAGATTATCGTTAATGCAGTTCCATACTTACTTGTTCTTCTTAGGTGGGTTTGGTGATGTCACAAGATCCATTGGATGGGGTGTCACCATTTGCATTGCTCATTCCAGTTTCATCATTTCTTGAAGCTTTTATCTATATCTTGTCTCTAGCCCTCTGGATATCTTCAATGGTGTTTCCATTGGGGTATGTGCTTGTCTCTATCATTCGGTCTCTGCAGTCCTTTTTGAGATGACCAACTTTATGACAGTGTAAGCATGTCATTCCAGGGTTAGTCCATCCTCTAGAATTTCTAGTCCATAGTCTCATACAGTTTGCAGTAATGTGACCATATCTACCACATGATATATAGTTTTTCCAGGTATTGTAGTCCCATACATATTGATTATCGATTCTCTTTGGTTGATATGGAGTTTCTTGACCTTTTGGTTTCCATGAGCTTGCATTTTCTTTTTCCAGCATTCAAGATTTGTCTGCCCATTCATCTTGCATGTAGGACAGTATTTGTCCATGTAGGTTTTCTTCTTTGGTTGATCCATTTTAGACTTACATTCATATGCCTTATGTCCTTTCTTGTTACATTTATAACATAATCCTATGAATGAAGGTGTAGATTTAGGAATACCTTTCATTTTTCCTCTGCATACATCTGTTGTGTGACCTTGCTTTCCATAGTGTTTGCATGTAAGCTTTCTAGGCCTTTGATTTTCATAGACATTCTTTGGATTGGATTGATTTGATGATTCTGCATTTTCGGTAAAGCCTAAAATGTTGTTGTTGTTGACTCTTCATTGTCCTTCTAGAAAATCATCCATTCTTTTATTTCTCTCTTCAACCTTTCTGATAACTTCATTATGTTGTTACTAAATTCTAACCTCATGCTTTAGTCTTTAATTTTCATCTCTTAGTTCATCGATAATCTGTATTCCTTCAATGAGTTCAACATTCATTATGTTTTCTTCTTGACTTATAAGAATAATTTGATTTGTGAGTTCATGGTGATGATTAGCATGTCTTTGAATTTCTAACTCCTTTTCTTGTAGTTTCTCTATAATCTTCCTCCTGTCATCAGTGGCAAGCGTTCTTTCTATTTCAGCTTGTCTAGCAGAACTCATTACATCAATCGTTCTTACCATCTGGGTCTCTTGACCAATATGCAACATCTTTATTTTATTTGTTAGATGTTGATTGATCACCTTTAGATTTGTGATGTTCTCTTCTGATGTATCTGATGCTTTGCTCGCATTTGATCCTGAAGACTCAAAGAAATTTGGAATCTCTTCTTCTTGATAATATTTTTCACTGCTTCAAGCTTCCATTCCTTTCCTCTCATCAAGCAACTGTCTCATGCTGGTTCTGGCTTCTTTATACTGCTCATAGAACATCTATATCTCAAGATTTTTGTTCTCAATATTTTTATGAAGTTTGTACTTCTCCATTGTATGATGTTTTCTCTTAAGCCTTTGAGCTTTCCAAGAAGAGACGTAGCTCTGATACCAATTTTTGGGTTTAATGGGAAGTATTACTAAGAGGGGAGGGGTGAGTCAGTACCCCTAAAACTTTTTTTCTTGTTCTTTAATCACTTAACCTTTGTAATCAATTGCATATCCATTCAATCTTATCTACACTATCTTTGTGTGAGTTATATCAATTCATAACATTAATAAGCATATGAATCATCCATAGAAAGATTCATGAAGATAATTTACACATAACACAATATATGATATCGCAGAAACTCCTGTTAGGAAGTAAAAACTGCGGTGGGGATGGCACCCACAAAACTTCATTATCTGCAGAATGGAAGGGGCCGGTTAAGGCTTACAATTTTGATCACTTCTGATTATCTACCCTGTTAGGAGTATCGGTGGAGACCTGTTAAAGTCTACTATGTTAGGATATTTTAGCAACACTGTTAAGTGTGCACTCGGTTAATAGATTTGATATTGGACTGTTAAATCCACCTTTCTTGAAAGGAATTTTTACACTTTGCTTCACTTTTTAGAATGAAAACAAATTACAAATTGATCTAGTAAATGCAATCTCCTATTGCTGATATAGATCCTATGTAGTTCACATAAAAATGATATCACCTAGCTATGATTCAATAATACCTCTGATTATCGGTTTCCTCTGTTCTTGGTTCTGCTAACCAAATTCTTCTTTTTCTGCTCTGGTTCTTAAAACTCTCAATTCAATCCATAGTTGTGCTCATTATGTTCTCCTCTCTCTTACACACACATTCTAATTAATGATTACATCATCTATTTATAGATGGATTGATTTCATCGAGTTGTGATAAAAACAATGTTAACTCTAAGATCAGGTTTACAACTTGCACCTATATCTCCTATTCTATGTGCTTTAAATCAGTTAAACTGATTAAAAAACTTACATTAATGTTTCTTGTCCCTAAAGAAATGGATTTTAAACAATTAAATATCCTATAAATAGAATGCCCTTACTTTATCTGACGTCGAAGTCAGATCCACTTTTTGTGGGCTACAACTGACTTTCAGTTTTGTCTGTCGGTCATGCTTGACTGTCCTTCGGTTTTTACTATCGGTTGTACTGTATTTGTTTCATCGGTCTGCACTGTAACTTGCATTTTGGGTTCCTCTTTAACTCTTTGTATTGTGATTTTTGGTTTACACACTTCCTTGTGTCATCGGTTCTCTCTATACTTAGTCATTTTTGGTGATCTGCCAATCTGATCTTCGGTTTTCCCTTTACTTTCTTTCGGTGTAGGCTTACCAAAAATGTTGTTTAAATAGTAATAAAAAATTAATGTCATTAGTAGCATGCTCATGTATAGGATCAAAATTTGCAACAAGAAATCTAAGCTCCTTCTGAGCTTCACATTTATCCTTCTCTAAATCTTCTATGAACTAGGAAAAGTTAGAGATAGATTTGAGAATATTACCACCTTCATTTAATGCATCCTTTACCCAATTGAAAACTAAAGTAAGTATGTTGTTGTTTGAAAAGATTGACTTTTCTAACCTCTTTGATCTCTTCTTCTCATATTCCTTTTCTACTTTCAAAGTTGCAACATCCTATAAACTGTTCATTTCCTCACCAGTAGCAGTGACCAAATGGGATAGTTTCTCTATCGATGTAGCACTCTCATCATACTTCACATTTGTCAGTAAATCTGAAAATATATCTCTGGAAGTGAGAATCACCTATGCTTATTTCTTCATCCTTTCCTTTTTATCCTTTGATTTGATTACCATGGCAAAGTCTATCATCTCCTTAGGGCTCATAGTGCTCAAGTCTTTCTATCCCTTAATTGGTATATCATCTCCACCAATGCTCAGCTTGGAGTGTAAGGAAGGTGTTACTTTTTCTTGATTTTGTTTTTTCTCTGTAAGTTCCTCCTCTTATTCATGTTTTCCTTGAATAACATCATTTATAACCTCCTTTTCTTTTTTTTTGTTATTGATCATCTGTAGAAACTTTATCTTGTGTATCATCGGTCATAGCCTGACCGGTACCCATGTTCACTAGCTCTTCTTCCCTTTTTTCCCCTTATGTACATATTTTTTTCTCATGTGGTTCTTGTTGATCTTGTGTATTCATGTACTCATCATGTATCTCTAAGACAAATCACAGGTATTGTCCATCCCATCTCAGATTTCCTCAAGTGTGATCTTCACACCGTCAATAGTAAATCCCTTGTCAGTTTAAGTCACCACTAGATCACTCTCTTTTTCTTTCACTGGTTCCTCTTGAATGCCCATTTGAATTTATTCAATTTTATCCTTCAGACCTAAATTCCTTTTTAGAATCTTCTTTGTTTCATCCTGCACTGATTGGGTCTCCCCAACTAATATTATGGTTCTAAATAAAGGTCTTACCTTTTTAATCATATCCTTTATTTCTTCCTCAAATGAGTCAGGTAATAGGCTAAGTAGAACATACTTTACTAAATTTTTATCATTTTTAAGTGTTTCCTTCCATCTTGCATCAATTTTATCATATAAGGCATTAGGAATTTGTCCTTGCGGTTGGATTAAAACTTGACTTAGCCTATTCATTCTTGCAATTACAACATCCTCAACATTTCTCTTACCTCCCTCGCCAATTAAGTGATAATACTCATTAACTCCAACAAGTATCCAAAATTTACTACAATTTTGAATAATTGCATTGACAAAAGATACCTTACCAGATTTAGACTTAACAGTTTTAGTAGCGGGGGAAACTACCACCTTGGATTTATTGTCTTTTGCCTTGAGTTTCTTTTGCTTTTTCTAGGATTTTTTGCCTTTACTCTCTTCATCAGAAACTTTATCAACCCTCTTTGCCTTTTCTTTCTTCCTTTTACTTGTCACCTTTTCTGTGTTTCATGTCTCTTTGATTGGTGCAGTTTTAGACTTAGCACACTTTACAGGTTTCTTGTTTTTTGTTTTCATAGGAGGAGAAGGTTTCTCCTTCTTGAATTTTGAGGCACTTCTAGTTTGCTGACCCATTGGGGTACTATCAGCTGCACCAATAACTTCAACATTATCATCATCTTTTGTTGCACCAAATGTACTAGCTTTCTCTACAACATGTTTAGCTCTTTCTTTCTCAATATTTTCTTTTGTCAGGCCTTTCTGAATCATGAATTTCTCAACGTCCTTTCTCACCTTTCTTTCAATAGCAAGTTCCGTCAAATCATTGTGAACTTAAAGATACTTCTCTTGATATGTCCCAAATCTTGGAGTCTTGGGATATATCGATTCAGCCAAAAAGTTCTTTGCATACATAGCCAAAATATCTTTGTCCACCTCATAACCCATACACACCACCCATAAGGTCCTTGGCTCAACTGCTTCTATCAAATAAGTGTCTTTATCTACCATGAAGCAAATAGTATCCTTATACCTTTCAACAATTTGAGATGATATCCTTTCCTTTTCATGCATATTATTCAGAAATTGTTTAAAGTAACCCCATACCTTTCTAGTGAAATCATTTCCTAATATTTGGATATTGTTCTTGATTTGAATGAAAGCTGGAGTATTCATCGACCATGTAATCTTACCGATACCAGGGAACATGTTTTGGAAATAGAAAAACAAACACATGATCACCTGGCCATAATTGAACTTTTGTCTCTTGTCCTTTTTTATCTTTTCCAAATTCATCAATAGCTTCTCTCTAATAGCTTTAGCCAAATCATAGTCTTCATTTTCCTTAATCATCATATGGGCTCTATGAATAGCACTGTTGGGCATACTATTCATCCAACTAGAGTGATACACCTTGTACCCAATAACCATAGATGCATACTTTACCTCTTCATCTGTAGTATCATTCACAATCATCGCATGACCATCCCACTTAGATTTTGTTAATCTGATCACTTCTTCTTTAGGAATGGTACGAAGAATGGGCACATCATCGGTTGCACATAGACCAGTTACAACATGGATTGATTCCTTTGTGATTTTACGTGGTCGATCTAGCCACATGAACTGGTCATGAATTCTGCTTAGAACATACCTGACCTGATCATCTTCATATTCATATGGGTAATTGACTGCATGATGAAAACCTTTATCGACGATGCGTTTATGCTTATCCTTCAACACTAAGTTATCATCACATTGTTAGGATTAAGTAATACTGAGAGGGGGGTGAATCAGTATTACAACACTTTAAATTTAAACTTAGTAATTTCCAACTTAACCAAATGAATACTAAAATGAAAAGAACGTAAAATACACAACTCATAACACCATGATTTTGTTCACAAGGAAACCATGGCCAAGGGAAAACCTTGGTGGGGATGATACCCACAAATATGTACTAAAAGTATAGTGTCCCTGTTAGGATACTTAGCCTTGTTAGGATCAAATATTACATTAGTACATTTCCCTATTAAAGGAATACAAAACCCTGTTAAAGGTATACACACTAAGCACACTGCTCTTACGATCAGAAATTTGTCTTTATTACAATTCTTTATCAGAAATGAACATATACAAGAACCTTATATTCTTTAGTAGTTCCATTTGTATCTTGCATCACCTTTTATCATATCATAACATCACAATTCATCCATCCATTTGGTCATTTCATTCATTATACTTTGCTTCTCAAAATCTCTCTATATATATACTTTATCTCATACTTAGTCAGCTCCCAAATACATCACAAAATGTGATCAACACTTATACAAAACTCAAATACAAAGTCGACGATCATACATTACCAAAGTTAGGATAATACCCAATCCAAATCCAACTTAGCATATTTGGATTCCATGTCACACTCTCTCAATCATCGTGACTATTCAACTGCTCTGTCTTGCTGCTACACTATCTTTGCATGACTTCAATCAACTATAACTTTCATCTCTAAACTCCAAAATGAAATAGAACTTATCCAAAGGTCTATCATATCCCAAAATACCTTCTTCTAAGCTCTCATGACTTCATTCATTACCTGTAGTGTTCGCTGCACAAAATTGTACTCATGTACTGAGTAAACCCCTTCCTTGACTTAGTCATTTTACAAAACCTTAGCACCAAAATTGTGTTCCACTCCTAGGGACCATACATAATTGTAGTGTTTCCATAAATGATAAACCTTATATACTTCTGAATGAGCCACTTGCCAACAATCTCTCCCTTTGGAATCGGTGACAACACTTAGTGAAAAATGACTAAGTGCTCAATACCAAAATAATGACTAAGCACTCTACTTCATATTATTTCTTTTATATCTCTTATATAACTCTGAATTTATCATTTCTATCTTTCCTCTATACATTTTTCATATCTACATCTCCCCCTTTGACAACAATGGCAAAGGTATACAAAAATCTAGTATATATAGAAAAATTGGTACAACTGTTTACCAAAAAGTTCAGACCATCTTAAGTACATCTTGGAAAGAGCTTTCCAAGATCTTCACTTCTTAAGTCCAAGTCTTCACCAAAATCTGACCCACATGGATTAGTCAATTCAGTGCAGATGATGGTGTCTCTACTTCCTTCAACTCAATAGGCATGTTTTCTGTGAGGGCCTTTGTTGTCTTCCCCATGTCAAAAAGGTGTATCTCAAGAATTGATGGCTTAGGAGTGATCAAACTTTTTAGCACACCAAATATTCCCATAACTCTCCCTTTCTCTATTTCCAGCACACTTATCTTCTCCAACAGTCTAGAAACTTCCTTGTCTAGCTCTAAAATAGTGTGTGAGGAGGTATCACAACTGTGTGCCATCTTTTCTAGTATCTTCCTGTCATGTGTGATGATGTCCTCAATGTTCTTAATGTGTCTAATAGGATTTATACAATAACTGTATAACTTCCTTCCCTGAGCCACACAAGCCTTTTCTTTAGAAACAACATTGCTCAGTATAGCTAAGTCCCATGCTATAAACTTGCATGCTTCTTCTAATTTCTTTTCCAAGTAAGTTTTCTCTGCTTTGACCTCAGCAATCTTCTCCAGAGACTCGTAGTGACTATCAAAGTCATCCAATACCTTGTTTAAGCTATCTACAGTGTCCTTTTCTTGGAAAATGAAAGGTATATGTGGGAGTTTGTTGATGGTGCCAAATTCCCTTTCCAATACCCTTGACTTCTTCTCAATTTTTTGCTATGATCTTTCCTTTTCTTTAGCGAATGTGATGTAAGATAGCTTCATCATCTCATCTTCATCCATAATTTCCACATTTGCACTTAATTTTTTCCCTCCAATTTCCAACAATAAGGTTGAAGAAATAGGTGTCATTGTTTCTTGTTTCACTTCAGCCTTACTTTCAGGTTCCTTTTCAGCCTTAACAATGTCTAGTTATTGTTCACTCTTAGAGGGCTCTTGCCTAGTAGATTTCTCTACATCCTTTTCATCACTTCCATCAAGGTCAAGTACAATATCAATATTCCCTTAAAAAAGGGTCATTAGTATCCAACGAGGTGTCCAAAGTCACAGGCACACTAACAAAAAAGAAATCAAGTTTCTTTACACTACTGACAAACTCACTATCATCTTCTCCATTCTTAGGGGAATCAATGTTGATTATTGCAGTCTTGGAGGACTCTCCCCTTAGGATATTTTTGGGATTAGAAGCCTTATATTTAGGAGGTGGGAGCTTCTCAGGTCCATTTTCCATTATGATCTTGACAATTTCCTTTTGAACTCATCCTCAATTATCTCATCATATTTCCTCCCCAATATCTTGATCAGTTTGGACTTAATTCTCAGTAGGGGTTTGAGTGCATTTATTATCCTTTCATGCTCATCAAATGATATCACTGGTAACATGTCCTCAATATATTTTACTCCAATTTTTTCATCTTCTTGTAGTACTAGTTATCTTCTTATCTCAAGCTTATCATATAGTTCCTTAGGATGCTACCAGCCATCTCAATCAAGTTCTTCTTAAAAACCAACATGTGTTTTATCACAATATCTTCTATAAGAATTTGATCATTTGAATCATTCTTGTCATAAAATTTTCTCACTTGATTTATCTTGCCTTGTTCTACAATTCTTTTCTCCAACATTCTCATGTCAGGTTTCCAGAGTTGTCTCTTCACATGTTTATCTTGTCTTTTCTTCTCTTCTGCTTCTTTCTTCTTCTCTTCCTCTTTCTTCTTCTTCTCTTCTTCCTTCTCCTTCTTCTCTTCTTCCTTTTTCTCTACATTTGACTTCTTTTCTCCTTGTCCTATGTTTCTTAGGTGGGGAATTCTATTTGGAGGACATTGTCATCTTCATAGGGGTTTCTGTTACCTTCTTAGTCTACGATATCTCCATATGTACTTCTGCCACAGTAAGGGATGTATCAATTTCTAGAGGTGGAAGAATTTTAGGGGTAAAGATTGCCACTCCAGATATTCTCTCAGTTATCTTTCTACTTATTTCCTTCATCTCTTCTTTAGTAATATCGGCCTTACCTGCTAGATTATCTACAACATTCTCAATTTTCTTTCTCCTAGATTTTCTTGTATGTTCCTCTATAATTTTGGAGGATTTTTCCTCATAAGTACCCCATCTTTCCTCTAATGGATCTATCACTGAAGAAAACATATTATCAACCTGCATGGTCAAAACCTCTTTATCAAACTCATACACTATAGGGTAACACTATTTCATCTGTGGATCTGCTGCTTCAAAACACACACAATTAGTTTCAACCATGAAATATATTGTATCTTTGTACTTTTCTACCATCTCTTCAAGTATCCTCATTCTTAGTTGTATTTCTCTCTGTGCAAGATTTGGATCACCACAAACAGTTCTCCATTTGTACCCATGTGTTGTTCTATCTTATGTAACTATTTGACACGTGTAGGCCAGTGGGTTCATTGCCTCTTCATGCTCTTGGGTGCATACCAGGAAACGCATAATGTGCATATACATATGTATCAGTAATGCTCCAAATCTGAATGCCTTGGTCCTATCTTTCTTTATTTGCTTCACATTTTCCATGAATTGTTGTGCAAGAAATTCACAAAGATTATACTTGACATTCTGATTCACCATATTATATGCCATCATTATAAATGTTGCCCAAATTTTCCATCCTATACAATTTGGCCTGTTCTGCCCTATGTGACCGTCTAATCCCTTTATCCCTCCTAATAGCGTCATGTTACCGATTTTCGGTACCAAGATCAATCAGGTTTTCAAGCCTAAAACCTTGCTCAAATTTGCAAAGAAACCTTGAAAACCCTTAGTCTTCCAGTGTTAAACGATGATTTTAAACCCTAAGCCTTGGCGTTCTATTTCGATGTTACTTTTTCCTTTCCCTTAAAGCATGTGTTTTAAATGAAATCGCCTTGTCGCGATATCCCGAGCGAATATTCCATATGTCTCCCCGACTGTGCGTTTCCCTTTGGTCGCGTGGTCTCATAATGAATCAGAATATTCCTTCAGTGTTCTGAGACTCAGCGATTTCTTCACAGTCGGGTAGTCGCAGGATGGCCATGCCATAAGGCTCGAGGAAGATGGGACCCACTGCTCAGTCGGGTGATCGCGGCAGTTTCTTAACAGTTAGCAAAATGTTCTCAGACTTCGCGACTACTTCCTGTCGCGTTATCGCCAGATCAGGTCAAAGAAAAGTGCAGTCGGGATGTCGCTAGAGCAGGATGACAACTCAGTTTTTTTTAGTACGCAATAAATGAACCAATGAATGTGCGACATGTGTCACAAAGCGGATGGATGTTAAAATATTATCGGGTGGTCGCCAGAAGGAAAAAGAGCATTCAGCGACAACGAGACTAAGGGCACTTTCCTTTCAGTCGTGAGGTCTGGGAAAGACTTAGGGGTATGTTCAAATGTCTAGCGATTAAGCGACAGCCATAAGATGAAAAGATCAAAAGATCCAACGGTGGTCGCGAAGTCTGAGAAGAAAGGTGCCCTAAGGAAGAAGTCCTCCCGACTTGGCGATTAAGGTCTGTCTCGAAGTCGTCAGAAGCAGAAAAGGGGCACATAAGACCTGTTACGGTAAAGTCCAAAGCTCAGGACTCATATCTCCCGACTTGGCGACTAGGCATTATCGCGTAGTCTTGGAACAGAGCTTAAACATTCAGCGACAAGGAGATCACCGTGGCGGCTTAGCAATGACAGTTAGTCGCAAGGTCTGGGAAAGAATGGTGAGTTAAGGGTAACTGTGCGTGACTTTGATTTCAGTTGTGTCATGCGATCACCAGAAGTAACTCAGGTCAACCAAAGGTAAAAGTCTGTATTGTCGCCATGTCTCGAGATGAAACCAGGGTTAGTGACAGAGTTCTACGACTGAGCGACTAAGAGACCGTTCAAAGGCGTCACGCACTCGCCGATCAACTCAGATGAAAGGAGGGCAGCTCGCGAGCTTGCGACTGAGGTAAAAAAAGAGACAGCGTCGCTCACTCGCGGAGAGGACAAAAGTAGAGCATGGAGGCTGAGCGAGTAGGCGACAAGCAGGAAATGAGGAAAGAGGGTGCTACTTGCCGGTTTCTGCTGATTTCTGGGCAATTTGCATTAAGCCTGCATTTTTCAAAGAGTTTAAAATGTAAACAAAGGGGAGGGATCGGATTTTTTTTCAAAAAAACAGAAAGGAGATCAAATATTTTCTCAGACGCTGGAAGGATCAGATTTTTAAAAAGATCAGAGGTTGCAGTTGATAAGTCTGCAGAAGAGTTATTGCATTTCAGAGACTTTCGTGACTCTTCTAGAGGGATAAGACTACTTATTTAAGGGAGTATTGATGATGGTATGGCTTTTGGGTCACCTACTGGTATTTTTGCAGACTTTTGAAGAGTTAGACGGCGGCTGAGCAGGCCAAATCCGATCCAAAAGTTATTGCTCTTCAAAATGCAGTTGGCTAAGTTGTATAAGTATGAGTTGAGGACTCATTTGTAAAAAATTTCTGATTTATGCAAAGAGGCATGCTTTGTGACATTTTCTCTGTCCTTGGTATATTTTTGTGCATAATTCTGTAACTCATTGTGAGAGATAATATGCAGAGCTTGAAGTTCTTGGAATCAATTTATTGAATTGTGTCAGCCTTGTCTCTTTTCTTCTTGTTTGTATGCGTTGTAGATGGTTGATGGGTTAAATTGTGAATGATTTTATTTCCTCTTAATCATGTCCCTTCGTAGCATCTACTTGCAGAAGAGTAAGTTTGCTTGCAGGTTGTAACTCGTGTCTTCGTTTTGAGCTGTTAACTATGAAGTCTTTCCCCTTAACAGGTTTAATCATGACCTTGTTATGAAATATTAATGCATGCCTATACAAGAGATTTGTGTTTTACCTCCAATTCAAAGTTAGTTGACCCAAGGCTTTACCCTGTGTGTGTTATGTTTTCATGTCAAATTTGGTGCATCACTTAGTAGGTAGTTTGCTTTCAGTTATTTCCCTTTCCATGCAATCCTTCTAACCCTTTTCCCCTCAAGTTTACTTTCTTGTTTAAGAGCAAGCTAAGGTGATTATCCAAGAGGAACCAGCCTAGAATCTGGAGGTCTCATCTTGGTTAGCAGAGGTCCCACAACCTTGAGATGACTCCCTTGTTATACTGGATTATCAAGACTAAGAGAGCTTGAGATCAGAGGCGCAAATTCAGTGTATAACAATAACACCAGTAGAAAGTGAATTTGGTCGGCTGCTATAATGAATTTTGTACCCTATTATTGTTGCAACTAGTCTTACATCTTGTTGAAAGATGTCGGCCACAATAATCATTTATTTATCCCATTTAGAGTGGGTTAGGGTTTCCACTAATTTCTTGGTATTCTTCTCTGCTACAGGGATGACTCCGAAGTTATCCAGACATGTAATGTTATGGATTAACTCACTGCAAATATTTACATGTTGCTCACAAATCCAAATGAATTGGTCATGTACTCAGCTCAATAGGATCTTGAACCATTCTTCTTCGTCAAACTCATGCAATTTTATCATTTTCATTGCACTTAGGTTTCCCTATGATTAGAGATAGACAAACTAAAAAAGAGATGAATCTTACTCATGTTAATAATGAAAGAATGTGAAAATAGAAAGGGGAGGGCAGATATCAAATGCCTAACTTCCATCCTGGATTTGGCTCTTCTAAAACATCAAGCAAAAGATATGAGGATGCTCAGGTTTATGATCAAGAGAACTAAAAAATTTAGGTAGAATAATGATTGAGGGAGAAGTTAATCGGCCTTACAACTATCATGGAGGAGTTACAAGCCATAGCTCCAAATATTGATCTATCTCAAGAAATAAATGATAGTCTTGGTCATTTGATCAATCCTGTGGTATATGAAGATAATTCCCAAAGTCCAATAAAGATGAAACAACCCATGAAGGTGTTCAAGGAAGAAATGATTGAGGTGGCAGAATATAAAATAATCAAAATTATGATAGATTTCATAATAACATCTTATAGAAATAGAATAATCATGGTGGTAGATCTAGATAGAAACCTCCACCTTTCAACAATAATCATTTTCAACAAGGAACTAACCATCATACATGCTATCGTGATTACTTTCGTTATACACCTCATTATTTAAATTTCCAACCATTCAATCCACCACCACCACTACCACTCCCTTACAATCACCAAAATGTCAACAATTACGATGGTTAGTATCATTACATTCCTCAACATCATGGATGTCAATACCAACCAAATCCACTTGCTTTTGTGAGGCCCTATGAATGAAAATAAGTACAGACCATTATACTTTACACAAATACTTAGAGCTCCCCATGACATACATGAAATGAATGGAGGACTGACATTCCCAAATTTGGTGGAGTAACATTTGAAATAGTGGAGATTCATATTCAAGATTTTGAAAATGTGATGGAGGATAATGATGTGCCACATGAATATATCTATATGAAACTATTTGTGCAATCCCTAACCATGATGCTAGAGAATGGTTCAAAGGATTGCCTGATGCTTTTGTCAGCAGATAGGTGGATTTTAAAAGGTTTTTTATTGAAGAGTATGGAGACCACAATGAACCTTCATTTTCCTTGCATGAATTTACAAGTGTAAATAAGGGGTATAATGACACAGTTGTGCAGTTTAACAAAAGATTTCATAAGTTCCTGAACAAATTTACATCACACATGAAACCCACATATGAGTTTTGTTTGGTCTTCTACATGGAATTTTTTGAAAGAAAAAAAACTGAGATAAGATCTAGAAACCCACACTCTTTACAAGATGCATGTAAGGCTGTCATCAAAATAGATAAAAAAATAAAAGCTGCAGGTAAAATAGGAGGTAGAGATGATATGAAGTTGCATAACCATAGAGTTCCTAAACAAAACAAAGATGGGGATAAATTAGACAAGGTTATAAAGGATTTGGAAGTCTTGAAAAAAAAAGTGAGTATAAGTGACAAGCCTCAATTTAACATAAATGATAGGTAACAAATCAATATAAATTATAGTATGAGACTTCAAGAAATGCCATATAACACCACGTGGAAAGATGGGAAACCTGAAGTGCATAAGAAATTTTTTCACAAAGATACACCCGATCCTTTAAGAAAATAAGGAAATCACATGGTGAATGAAAATACTTGGTGCATGGCCTGTAGCTTACCTCATTCACACCAAAATTGTGTGGTAGCCCAAATTTTGCAAGAAAATAATGAATAGGGTGAAGATTATGATCCTGACCAAACTATCAATACATTATATATGGAACCATTTGGAGGTGTTGATGATTATGATTCCTCAGAGGAGGGATGTATTAGTTCACTGAGATATAATCAACATTTCTCTCAAGAGGGAGAGGATATGTCTAGGTGGAGAAGGCCCACAAACGAAGAAAGAAAAGGCTTGAAAATGACAGTTGTGGCACAAGCCAAGAGTAATTACAATTGGAAAACTGACAGGGATGTTCATTAAGGATAATGGTCCAAAACCAAAGGTTCTAGCTATAACAACTGATAAGATTAAACATGAAGCAACCCAAAAAAAGATGGCAGTACCAAGCTTGTGAAACCATCTAATGAGAATATAGAGATGGTCAAGCCTAATCCAAGTATTAATCCATCATCATTTGACATTAAAAATGTTTTATCATAGATGAAGGTCTCTGTTCCACTGCTAGAGATGATGAGATTTCCAGAATATAGAGACAAAACTATCAAATTATTATAAGAACAATGTAAGAAACAAAAAAAGATACCTACAACAAGAAAAATGAAGAAGAACTAGTGCTAGAGGTATATTTAGTCACTATAATTACTAAGAATCCTTCTCAATTTAACCCCTTTTACATGACCCTATTAACAAACAACAAGCTTGTAAGCAATTGTATGATATATTTTGGAGTAGCAATAAACACCATGCCTTTTGAAGTTATGAAAGAGTTAGGGTTGTGGGTTGACACAACTTATGTAAAATGTTATGCCATGGAAAATAGGTTTGTCCCAGTGGTTGGGGTTATGAAAGATGTGAGTTTAAAATTTCTCCTTGCTCCAAAGCATCATACAAAACATATATCATAGTGGTTGATGTCCCTCCAAACTATGGGATGTTGTTATCTAGACAATGGTCAATCCAAGTTGGTGGTCATGTCTAATTAGATTTATCTTATGATGTTAAACTTGTAAATGCGAAGGAAGTCAAGATTTAAAGGGAGACTAGGTCTTTGTACAACATTGAAGATATTGATCCAAACCATATGAGATGTTTTTGTCAAATTTATGTGGATAAATTTGTAGTTCAGTTGACAAAACCAGAATTAAAGAGTATTGATCCCATTAGAATTCATGCCCAAAAGAGTTAGGATCAAGTATGGAAGATGTGTTAGAATCTGAAAATATTATTAACACAGAAAGCTAATGCAAATGACAAGAAATCAAAATACCATCATAGAGCTACTCTCCACAAGATAAATGCAAATGCTGGAAGAAAAATAGTATTGAAAGGATGCTAAAGAAAAATATACAAAAAAAAAGCTAGGAAGCTTGTTTATTTATGCAATAGCTTGATAGAATGAAATCTGGTATGGTTGAGACAAGTGTCTCAACTTGGAACAAGTAGAGTTATAAAAGAACTCAATAATATCCTCAACAGTATCTAGCTACCTCATTAATGAGGTTACCTGAGTAAACTTAAGTCAAGAGAAAAATGGAAAAGAACCCCATTTACTCTAACACCCTTAAGTGCAACTTAGGGAGTACAATAATGCAGTACATAGCTTATGGATCCTGCCAATAAGGCCATGTTAGGTACCCATGTACAACTACAATGAAATCTCTCATAACCAAAGGAAAGGAGAAAACCCAGTGGGAGAAAACTCCTATCTAAAAGAGAGAAAAATAAACTAAAAAGTTCCATCAGAAGGAGACACCTGTCGCACCCCAAGCAAGGCATAGAAGTGAATGAACTTGCTCTCAATGAAGGGTTTGGTGAAGATGTATGCATTTTGATCTGATGTCTGACAATACTAAAGGTCAAGAACTTATTCATGAATCAAATCTCAAATTTAGTTCATGTGAATCTCGACGTGCTTGGTCCACTGGCAATGGGCTAGATTGCGATAAATCTGAATGGGACTCTGGTTGTCACAAAATATGACTATTGGCTTTTGGAAAGGAATGTCAAACTTAGTGAAGATGTTTTGAAGCCAAATAGCCTTAATAGAAACATTAATTACTCCTCGATACTCAGCTTCAATGGATGAAAGAGAAATAGAAGATTGCTTCTTTCTCGACCAAGAAATTGGACCTGGACCAAGAGAGAAGCAATACCCCAAAGTAGACTTTCAATCCTAAAAATTGCCTTCCCAATCTGAATCTATGTATCCCACCAAGTCAATATCCTTGCCTGCTGCATAATGAATCTCATTGTATAAAGCCTTTAACTGGGTGACTTCTAAGAAGGAGTTATCCTAACAGGTTTGTTTGTACTTCCAACAAGGTACTAGTGAATCTTAACCGGGTGAACCCGTAACAGGATATTATAATATCTTAATAGGGCAACTCTTTTTACTGTAGTGAAGATATTTGTGGGAGTCATCCCCACTACGGTTTTCTCCCTCTTACAAGGGTTTCCATGATAAAAATATTGGTGTTATGTATTATGTTGTGTGGATGCCTTATTTGTTTTACTTCTATCTATATCTCTCCTTTCTTTCTTAGAGTCCATATCTCCCTCTATGTCTATCTCATTATCTCTCCATTTATTTGTACCCTTACATCTCCCTCTTCATCTCTCTCCATATATCACTTCATATTTCTATCTTTAAATTTCTAT
This sequence comes from Thuja plicata, assembly GCA_018584345.1. NCBI lineage: Eukaryota > Viridiplantae > Streptophyta > Pinopsida > Cupressales > Cupressaceae > Thuja > Thuja plicata. The sequence goes on from MU227524.1 coordinate 1,333,128, forward strand.
TTCCCCTGTCAATATATTTATCTCTTCC
>MU227524.1:1333286-1367999 GCA_018584345.1 Thuja plicata
ATATATATATATATATATATATATATTGCAAACATACCATGACCCTATTAGTAATTGAGTTTAATTGTATTTCCATCCCTATTAACGAATAAATTATTGGTTTGAAGCTATTACTTCACCATCAATATCTTTGTTGCACAAACAACTTTATTTACTAAATGACCTTCTAATTAACCTTATATAATGTAAAAATTAGTCCACAATTTCCTCTAATTAACCTCATGTAATGCAAAAAATAGACCAAAATTTCCTTGAATTAACTTCATATACTACAAAAAATAGACCAAAATTTTGCATAATTAACCTTTCATACCTTTTTAACTACTGTATATACTAGGTGTGATCCGAAATGTTGATGATACAAAATTTTACAAAATCAAATCTAGAAATTATCATGAAAAAAGAATAATGTTATTAAAAATATAAACTTCCTTGCAAGTTTATATCTACCATATACATGAAATACATGGGATACAATATTTTTTGGTGATACCCATTGGAGCTTTTTCTTGCAGAATCTCAATATAAAAATAATGCTTAACCCTTAGATTCCTAACTTATGATTATGTCAAGAAAATAGTCAAATTGATGAGGATTAATTCTCCTTCTTCTTTGAGCTCCACAGACTCAGGAGATTGTACCTTTTATAGATTACTGCTTCTTAGTAAACTTAACAGTGGATTAAGGGTTACACTGATTTGCCTCCTGCCTTTTACTGCAACAATTGATAGCATGCCTTGTATACGAACAAGACCAATCTTACGCAGAGCTTAACAAGCGAGACCGTGAACTTATAAAGGGAAAATAATAGTGAAACAAGGATTCTCATCCTTCTTCTTTTTAGAGATCTTAACTCAAGAAGGCTAACCTAATGATTCTCTCTCCAAGGAATCAAAAAAGTGAATTGTATTGTTTGATACAATTGATTAAACACATATGTTATTAATAACAGAAATAAAAATGATTTTTTAATTTTATGGATTGATGGTGATAACTACCTATCAAGTTCAGACCAGTGCCAAATCCAGGCCCAAGAGTCAACTGAACATACATTCATAGAAATGGTTTAAAAAACAATACACCTAGAACCCAAATGAAGTGCCTTACAAATCATTCGCCCATTCCACATTTAGACATCAAATTCTTATGTAAAACCAAAATCCCCTAAGACTAATCTTAAGAATTTAATTCTCTGCTTGAAAGAAACTTAAAAATAATCTCACCAATACCTTATAAATAGTGTATTAAACTTGCCTTACAAATTTCATACACAAGGACTCAAAGATCAAAACACAGGAAGACATCAATAAACATGGAAGGGAATTCCACTATATTCTTATTAAACCACTATATGCTTCAATACATTAAAGAATGACTAAAGACACTAAAACAAGATAGAAATTAGGAAGCTAAATTGCAGTTATGAATTCACCATCCCTCTAAAATGATCTTGTAATTCCTTTTATAGAAATAAGGACTGTAAAAATCTTTCGATCCAATTAGGGTTAGGGCTACAAATATTAAAACACTACATGACAGAGAACATTAATTCATTTTAACCATCAAGCAGATTTGTCATCCATTAGATGGTAAAAGATTCCATGCTCCCATCTGTAAGAAATCTGATCTGGCCACCAACTTGTTGGGAAACTAAAGAACCATGCCCTGCAAAAGGAATAATAGATGGAATGTCTTGTCTGTAATAATTATCTCAGGAACTTTAACCCTTATGATTTGCAGAAAGTCAACTGCCTTTCTGGGAAAGCTTATGTTTTTGAAAATATGATCAAATCTACATTATAAAACTCTAAAACAACTCCCCATTTATGGCGAAGAACAAAATAGGATAAGCCACAGGTTTTAAATATTGTTTTACAGGCTAACAGAAACCCTAAGAAGATAATTTATGTAATAAATGTCTTTAGAACTGCCAATCTTCCTCCATATTGTATCCTACATCTGTAAAAAATACAACCCAGAAGATCAAATTCAATTTTTACTGCTATGTAGCATAAGACATAATCCACCCCTTTGAAAACCCTATAGAATGCATTTGAAAATTTGAAAGTCGGTTAAAACGGTCACAAGCGGTGCGGAAATCAGCATCAATGACCCAGATTTGAACTTTCTCTATCTTTAAAACATAGCCGTAGACCCTATTTGATTCACCTAGGCTTTCAGATCTAATCTTGGATAGGTGGCACACATGCGTAATGGCTTAAGCATTATAAACCTTCATCTTTGTCTTCGAGCCATTATGCCAACCGTCTGATCAAAAATGACTATACTGCACTTTAATCTCACCCTTGGCTTCAAACTACAGGTCCCACAAACTTAGATAGGACACGTGTCACAACGGCTTAATGGCTTGAACATTAGATCGATTACATCTCCACTTCAAGCCTTTAAGCCGACCATCGGATCTTCTTCAACTTAACTGAACTTTACTTTACCCTTTGCTCATAACAGGACCCACCTTGGACATGTGGCTGCATGGCTTAAACACTAGATCAATTACATCTTTGCTTTAAGTCATTAAGTCGACCGTCAAATTAAATTCAAGTGCTTACCTTTTAAATTCTTCCTCACCGTTGTGCTGGGACCGCCATGTGCCATGTCTCACACAGGATTAATGGCTTAAAGGATATATTTTGTTCATCTTGGCTTCAAGTCTTTAAGCCAACCATTGGATCAAATCCAACTTGATATCATTTTACCTTAATTACATTGTTGTTGAGCTGGACCCACCTGAGACACGTGTTGCAAGGGCGTAATGGCTTAATGGTTAGTTCAACTACATCTTTTGATTAATGCTTTACGCCTACCATTGATCCTCTTTGAAGTTGACCTGTCTTTAACCCTTCACCTTTACGCAGACCTGGTCCCGCCATCTACATGTCAGCTAGGCGTGATACCTTGATCATTAAAAGGCTTCATCTTTCTCATAAGGAATAGCGATTGTCATTGGATTAAACAAGACATGCACAAGAGATAAGACATAAAGTTTAACGGGGCTCAGGACTTAGGAAAATAAATTAAAAGATCACCCCGCTAAGACTTAGGAAAAGATAAAAAGGATGGCCCTGCTCAGAGATAACAAATAAACACACGGGTAAATGAGTTTTAAGTGTCTGAAAAAGGTAACTTGGTTTTCTAATAGACCATGAAGGGTTCGAGGTATTTTATCACCAATGGCTAAATATTTTGAATTTAGGACTTAAGACTTTGCAAGAATAGCAGGATTTTGACCATTTAAAGCAGATCTTTTGCATAGAGACTTAGGGTTTTTAGCCAAAGATCATTGGAGCCATGAACCGAGCATGAAAACTGAGAAAATTAATAGGGGACAAAACCTTTTTGTAACCCTAACCAGGCCCAAAACCTGACATTTGCAAATGGACAAAATATGACCAACAATACCATTGCTAAAAAAATTGGATGGGCTAACTTGCACATAGCTAATGATTTTATTTGAAATGTTTGAAAATATTTTTATAGGAAATAAATATACATATAACTGAATGAATGTAATAAAACCTATAACTTAGCAATTAAATCTAATAAAACTTTGCTTTCAAATGCATAATCAAACTTTTATGCTTTTATGACAATACCCTTAACCCTCTATTCATCATTATAAGTCTCTTCTTTCACTTGCACTTTAAATATATATTTATTGAAAAGGAATTTCTGTATAATTTCCCCAAGTTTCACATTATTTTGTTCTTCATACTTCAATGTGTTTGATTCCTTTTTTGTGACACCCATAATATCTTTTCCTGCTTTGCCAAAATTAGTAACCCAAGTGAAAGCATTATGGTCATGCACTTTGCATTAAAGCATATATATGTAATCACATTCAGAAAAATTCTTATCACATATTTTACAATACCAATTACCATTTCTATTAGGGCCTGTTTGGTAGCCGAAATTGACCTAGAATTGGCATTAAAATATTCAGGAATTATCAAATTTGTTGTTTGTGTACCCCTTTTGAAAACAGAATTGGAATTAAGTCATCCCCATTTTCCTTCAAAATGTGGATTAAAAACTTCCATCCAAAAATGTGGAATTGTAAAATGAATTCCCAATCCACTTTTTTGAAATTGAAAACTTATGCAAATTTGATAAATTGGTCGGGTTCGTGGCGTAAGGGTTTTCTTTAGCGCAAATTTCTCATTCATTATGTTCATCGATAGGCTCTTCTTCTCCCTCTATGCAGATTCAGGGTTTCTAACCACTCTTCATCATACCAGGTAATTTTGTCTTTTTTATTTTTGCATTGGATTGAGTTTTGTATATCAAATGAAATGCAGACGAAAACGTGAACTGACACAGATTTTGGTCAGCATTAGGAGTGTTTAAATAAAAGAGGAGGATTGAATGAAAAAGAAATGCAATCAGGATCATCTGGGTGAGAGAATAACTAAAGATTTCTTGCAATAATTTTCAGGTTAGTCTATTTAGCATGCTCTTCATCCTAAATCACTGTTTCTTGAACACTGCTTAATCTATGCAACACTACTTTCACTGTAAAACTCTATTTTTAAAATGGTAGCACTTGTTTATGAAAAAATAAATTTTTTGTCACCCATTAGAGCATTAAGATGAAGGAAGATCACCCATGGATTGGATGTATAAGAAATATGGAAGCAATTTGAAGATCCATTGTAAGGTTTTTATAACACACACAATGAATAAATGATTTTTGTGTAATCTTGTAACTGATCTTTGGAATCTGTCATGGTTTAGTCTATTTTAGAGTATTTCTTCATAGGAAATAGATTGAGTAAACACCAAAATTCATTTATTTTGATCAGTTCTTGTGGATCTTGGAGAGAGATCCATTGAATTTTGTGAAAATGGGCTTAAACCCTCTGTGATAGAGTTAGGTGTAAGGGTTTAATGTTTTCTCGAGTTTTAACCAATGGAAAATTTAACTCTTTGAAATTTATGTAGAAGACTCATATAGCTTCTTGCATTTGTAGTTTCTTTAAGCACCTAGAGACAGTCCCAACTTGTAGATTACTAAGAGATGCAACAATCAACAAGATTTAAACATATAAAGAATAATTGAGTATCGTTGTTTGAAATATAAGTCATATGTTCGTTATTGAAAATGACATAACATTATTGTTGCTAGTTGGTATTATTCATTCCTTTCATATCATGTTTCATTGGGATTGATGTGAATATTGGTTGTTTGTGCATTACTTTTAGCTAATAATGGATCGTATCAATGATATACAAGTTCAAGGCCGCATTCTTAGGAAGACCAGAGTCATTCATGTTCTTACAGCCCTTGTGACAGTCATAGTGGTCTCTATAGATGAAGGTATAAGACAAACACATAAGCACAAAAGAGATGAAATTCCTTTTTATAAGTGTATTATACATTCTAATGACACATATTTCCATGACCAAATACACATGACTAGACGAGCCTTCTTTCGTCTAGCCAATATTCTAAGGCAAAAAGGAAGCATCACAGATACGATAAACCTCACATTATAAGAACAACTAGTGATGTTCCTCCATACCGTTGGCCACAATATGAGGAATCGTAAGATTGGCCATAACTTTGGGCACTTAAGAGAGATAATAAGATGATACTTCCACAAGGTCTTGAAGGCTATCTTAGTGCTCCATGTCGATTATCTTCTACCCCCAGGTCCTAACACTCCTCCAAAAAATAGTGGTATGGACCGTTTTGATCTGTACTTCAAGGTAAATCTCCTACTCATACAAATTTATTTGATTGAATCTTAATCCTATTTCCAAATTTTCATTAATTATAAATTTGTTAACTATAGGATTGTGTGGGAGAAATTGATGGATCCCATATACCAATCACTGTTGATGTCGACATCCAAGCTAAATATCACGATAGAAAAGGCAACTTATCGCAGAATGTTATGGGTGCGTCTTCATTTGATTACAAGTTTTAATACATCCTACCTGGTTGGGAAGAGTCTACTGCAGACAATCGTGTTCTAGCTTCAAATCTCTCCAGATCGGATCCACTCATGGTTCCCCCAAGTATATAAAATAAGATTGTATATGCGTGAATATAATAAATATTAAAAAGTTATAACACTATACTTTTTTTATGTAGGAAAATTTTATTTGGTCGATGTTGGATATCCAAATGCACCAGGATTTCTAGCTCCTTATCGGTGTACATGTTACCACCTAAAGGAGTTTTTAAGAGAAAACCTGATAAAAACAACAAAAGTGTTGTTTAACCATTGACACTCCTCACTTAGGAATGCAATAGAGCGTACATTTGGGATTGTGAAGAAGCATTTTACTATCTTGAGCCATGCAATATCTTATCAAATCATGCCACAAATCAAGATTGTTTTGGCATGTTGCATTCTTCACAACTTTATTACGATAGAGGATGACTTTCCATCCAAAGGGGAAATTGAAGAAGATGATTGTGACGGGATAGATATACCAATGCTTGAGACATATGATTTGACTCAACATGATAGAGATGACTGGTGGAATTTTTGAGATGAAATAACAAGAAGGATGTGGTCCAAGACTATAGATGTCATTCTTAGTCATAGTTTACATGTCTATTTCAAAATTATACCATTATCATAATAATTTACTTCATATTTCTATACTTTTTGATAATAAATTGAGTAGTGCATCTAGTGATGATTGTATTTCTTAACTCAACCACGTGCTCTTGGTGACTTGGAGTCTTTACTTTTCAATGAGATTGAATTTTTGACAGAAATTGCTTCTTTGCAAATGTCATTAGTGATTTCGTATGTTTATTTTCGTTTCAATTCATTTATTTTGTTTATAAGGGTCATGGCCCAAGGTGTAATGGTAGTTCATACATAGTATTTTTAAATAATCTAATATTTTACTATATATATATATATTTCAGTAAGATTATACAGATTGTTTATTGTGAATATTTAGATCAAACTGTATAGAACAACTGAGTGTAGAAAAATTATTGAGACTAAATAATTTCAATCTAAAATTAAAGTTCAATATAAGCAATTCACTGTATATTTAGACTGATGATAGTAGGGGATATTTTTTCTTTTCTAGTGTTGATTCATAGAGACTTTGTACCTATAATAAGAGGCAAGTGTACACTCAACATCACCCACTGTTTAAATTTAGATGATTATCCTGCCAATAAAATATAAATGATTTAGTGTTTGACAAGCTGAGTAAAACTGACATTAGAAATGAATAATTACCCAATGTAATAGAATCATTTACATGCTTATAACTTTCAAATAGAACAAAATATGAGCATAAATTTGCCCCTTTGTTATACAACCTCCACAATTCTTGACAGTTAGATGACTTATCATGGGTTATACTCTCAAGCATCAAGCTAAATCACTATTGCAAGTAGATCTTCTTGTAGATTTTATTTTCCCTTTTTTAACCTAACCTCTACCATGACTTCTCTACTAACCAACATAGATTACCCCATAAAACTAACTGTATCAAACTCTATTTAACTTTTACATATTTATTTTGGTTCATATCAGGTCATCATGTAACAACTGATGTCTAGGCATTAAAGATGAGATCAAAATTGATTTAGTGTTCAATAGAGATATGCTGATAATTATTATATTTCAATAATGTTGTGTAGGACTTACATTAAATAATAGCTACTTAATGTGATTCAACAATGTCATACACAGATCTCTTAATGAGCATGGAAATAGGTGATGTTCAAGTCAATCATGCAACTTCTTCTTCCAAGAAGATGGCATGGACAAAATATATATGGAACACAAGTTTCTAGAATTGCTTCATGAGCAAGTGCAACTTGGAAGAAAAGGTGAAGGGGGTTTCAAAAAAGAAGCTTAGACTGCCATTGAAAGGAGGTTCAATTCAAAGTTGCAAATGAGCTTGAAAAAGGATAACTTCAAGAACAAATTGAAGGTATGGAAGCAAGGTTATATAATTATGAAAGATTTAAAAAATACAAGTGATTTTGAGTGGAATGAGAGTACTTAATCTATGGATACTGATGACACGATTTGGGATGAAATATTGAAGGTAACATGCTATGTAAATCTTTTATTTTAAGTGAATCTATCTTATTAAGTTAGCAATGAAATACTAATAATTAATCCAATAATTGTGCCAATGTGTAGAGAAAAGAAATCAGAAATGCTAAAGTGTTTAAGAGGCAACCATTTTACTACTAAAATGAGTTAGCCTTCATTATGGGGAGTGACATAGCTAAAGGTACCACAACTTCAATGACTCAAGAGACCGAAGAAGGGCACGTTATGGAGGAGGCCCTTGATCTCAATGATGACGAGGATATCATTGCACCCTTTCATAATGTTGCTGATTTGGAGATGATGATGGTATCCCTACACCCATATCTAATCAATCTATTGCAGGAAACATGGGGAATTGTTCATCAACGTCTTTAAGGAGGCCAAATAGGAAGAGGGGAAGCATAACTAGTTGCATAGATGCAATATGTGACACAATAAATAAGATAAGTGAGGACATGAACAAGCCTCAAATTATGAAAGTGGATAAATCTGATGTGGATAATATCAACGATAAAGTGTATGATGCACGAAAAGGCATCCCTCAAATTAATGAAGATACTATGCTTGATGCATATGACACCTTTTTGGTTGAACCTGAAAGAGCCAACGGGTTCTTGAGATGTCTGAAGGGGAGAGAGTCAGATACATTCAAATGAAGTTTGGAGGGTCCTCTAGTTTTTCAAATTCTTCCTTTCATAGTTTATATGGCACTCTTAGCATAATGAACAATTAGTTTGATTTTGTGAGAGCACTTGAATGTGCATGGATGATTAAAAGTGTTATTACTATTTTATCTAATGAATTAAATTTGGCATAATTCATGGAATTATCTAGAGGTTTCCATTTTATGTCACACTCTTCTTTGTGCCTAATACTATTTTAAATGTGATTATTTTGTAAAAATTCATTTTTTGTGCAGCATTCATATCTAATGGATGATACCTCTGAAACAAGTATTTCTCTATGGGTTTTATATGATATTTTTTAAATTAGAAAATGACATTCCAAGTAAAAACCACTCCATATTGTAAATGGTGTTTTTATTTTGTCTATTCCTCTGCCGACTTTTCCGAATCCCATTGATTTTTCTTTTCCTAGTTTGCATTCTAGATTTTTCCAATGACCTTTGCTAATTGATGAGATCTCCATACAAATCCACACTTTGAAAACATTGCATCCATGAGATCTCATTTCTTTGATGTAGAAAAATAGATTGTGCATAGTCCCCACACATCCATATATGTATTTTCCATGTAACTTTTGATAAGAAATAAAGCCATTCGTATAGATATTAATTCGAACTTACAGATTTTGGCACAGGCTGGAGGGCTTCAAAATATTTTCTGCTATGTTCCTTTGTTTGGTCATGGTGTAGCCAATATCACATATCAAATGCTCCCACCTTTTAATTCACCTTTTTATGAGATGTTAGACATAATCTATATGAAGTCTTTTTTGCATGTGTATTGAATTAATATTGTCCACAGTCTTCCTTTTATCCCTCTATATAGAAGTTGTAGAATCTTCATAACTTTGAATTGACATGCTTCATCTATTCACATTTAGAGGGTTCTGAAGGCAAGCTTCCATATGATTGGACCAAATATGAAAACATCACAAATTTCTTCACTGATCTGCAAGTTCGATGATGGACACCAATAACTTGTTCCACAACTCTCTGATTTATCCAATGAAAATTTTGTGGAAAAGGTAGTAGATTTTGGGCTTTCAAAGACTAGACGTACCCTGGATCAAACCCATACGAGCACACTTATCAAGGGTAGCTTTGGATACCTTGATTCCATTTGCCTGTTAAACTCTTTGATAGATACATTGATTCCTTATTTGATATTTGTGATTTTTTAAAAATGTTATCCCTTGGAGAAGGGCCACCAAAAACCCTCTCAGAGTCATTTTATACCACCATGAAGGTACATTCTTTCACTCAAATTTCTCTTCTATGCTCAATTCTGCAACTGCCTCATCTCTTCCTCCCCTGTCTACAATCTCCTCTTTGTCAATATTGGATCTCTTGTACTTTACATAGGATCTACGATGCCAACCATCATGCATCCATCACTTGTCCTTCACTTAGGAGACCTTCATATTCAAGTGCTCCATCATCAAGATATGTTTCCCTCTAGTGTATCTCTCCCCATAGCATTGCCGGATTTCAATCATGCATGTGGTACAAATATTGTAAATGATGCTTTACAATGTTAAGATGTAATAAACTAACAAACAATTCACCTTATAAGTTATATGCATGTGGTATCATCATGATATGATCGTTAATTTATGTTATTATTTTTTATATACCCTTCAAGTTCAATGAGATGGTTTGTAATGTTTGATGATTGTAATGTGACACTTTGAGTTAGATAGATTGATGTTCACATCATGTATCAATATGTTTCATCATTTATAAAAAATGATTTAGTCATATGATTATGTGTTACAATATTCATACAACAGATGAAGTAATGATGGTGTATTATTTCAATATAGGGTCGATGACTTTGATAAATGTTCCAAACTGTCAGTGTAGTGCGGGGCCTTGCGTGTTGAAGACCTCACGCACACAGACCAACCCTGGACGACAATTTTGGTGTTTCCCAAATAGAAAGAAGGTTGTTAATGGTAATATATTTTATGTTTATAAATAATATAACAAGGAGTAATGTAGAGTTGGAAATGCAGGGTAACAATGGCTGCGGGTGCGTGTGATTTTGTGGACCTGTTATCTGCAACACGACACTTCAATAGATCTTATATTAGTGAAAACTTATAAAAAGCAAGGGGTTGAAGCTAAACACTAAAATTGAACTATTGCTTCCTATCTAGGAGGAGTTTGAAGAATGCAATAATCATGCCCTCAGATTATGCACAAATCAATGACATATACCACCCAAGAATGGAAGATTTGAATGAAAACTAATCTAAATGATTAAGAAACATGCATATTAACTCTAAAAATGAAGATAAAAACAATGCATAATGACAAAGCTAAAATGCAACATGGATTCACAATAAATCTTAGCAGCATAACAATGCTTTCACCTTTGAAAATTAAGGGCCATTTGTGCTCAAAATTCATCTTATTTATAGAAGAAATGTGGAGAGAGAGAGGGGACAAGGTTATTAATGGAGGTGTAATAGCCATTAATAAGGTGTAAGAGACATTAATGCCAAAGGCATCAATGAGGCATGGGCTTGAGGAATCTCCATTAATGATGCATTAATGAGAGCAATTAAGAGGCATGGTGAGGGTGTAAGTCTAAGCTTGAGAAAGTGGACTTAGAGGGAGTCAAGCTTGAGAAAGTTGACTTTATCAAGTGGGTTGAATTCCTAATCATAAAATTAGGAATGTGACATCATTAGGGAGGGGGTTAAGACGGGATTAAGCTAAGGATTAGGCTTAGCATGGGGGGAATAGGTTGGGATGGGTTTGAACCTAGGGTTAAGGTGGTTGAGATAGGTTAGGTTAGGGGGGAATATTAATGAAATGAATTATATTTAATATATTCACTCAAAAATAGGGAAATTAATTATTTAAGCTTTTGATTGCTTTAGATAATTAATTAGGGCTATAGCCAATTAATTAGATTAATTTAGGCTAGAAGATAGGCTTTTGCAAGTGATTAGATATAATTAGGATTTATTTAATTCCTTTTAAATTAATTACCTTAGCCATGTTTTGATTTGAATTGATTTGATTGGCTTAGGTGATTAATAAAATTTAGTTATTAACTCACTTAGAAAATTAAATTTGATTTGAATGAATTATGCCAGCCGATTGAAGAGTTGTCTTGACATAATTGGGGGTATGATCACACTTAGGGGAAATAGGGTCTATGGTCAGAGCAGACCAAATTAGGGTGGTTACAATAGGTACTTTAGCTGGGTCAAAGATGGTTCATCTGCATCTATCTGCTCATTTGCACCTATCCTCGATAAAGTTCAACAGTGTAAATGGTGTAAGGCTCAAGAGGTGGCTACGACTGGGATTGCGTCAATGGTAAAGGCTGAAATAATTTTTTTACGACGCCTTCTATGTATCATAATTGCACTTTTAATTACGCTTCTTTTCTGGGTCCATATGAAAAGATGAGCTTAAAACTTAGTCGCTCTTATCAGTGTCAATGAACTAGAGATAAAATTTGGACATTGTAACTGGTTTATGATTTAGTATATATATACATTATTATTTGTTGATAATAGTGCCATGTCTATTTTTTAGTTTTTAACATTTCTACAAATTTGTATAGAAATATATAGAGTTTTAAAAAACCTTTACAAAATTAATAATTTTAAAAAATAAAATTTTAAATTTTTTTTAAAAAGTTTATAAAATCAATCTTATTCAAACTAATTAAAAAATTAAAAAAATCCTTATTTAAGTGGTATTCCAATTCCAGACATTGAGATCCAAACTCAGAATATGCATCTTACGAGTCATCTTCTTGATGTACCAAACAGGTCCAACCCATATTCCAGAATTGACTGTCAGGATTGAAAACTTCTTGAACATAGCAATTTCCAGAATTAGCCCTGTTCAGGATTTGTTAATTCCATTAACCAAACAAGCCCTTACTATTCACCTTCCTTTTGCTTTGTTTATCTTCAAATTTTAAGGGGCAAGTTGTATAATAAAAATTATCCACCTTTATAAAAGATAAGGAAACTTTTATCACAGTCCAACAAGGTGCAAATTTAGATCTACCAAATCTCTCATCCTTAATTCGTGCCATAGTTTTTAACATTTTTCGTTTGTCTGACAGATGAGATTTCCCATGTAATAGAATGAGAAGCAAGATCTTTCTCTTCTATATCAAACTAAGATATCAATTAATATGACTGTAGAAGATTTGGGTTTATAAGAAGTTGGGTTGTGTTGATTGTCCCTATAGATTTTCTGTTGATATCCCTGATTCATCCGACCTTTATAACCAGAAGGGGAAAAGTTCTTAACTCACATAGGTCTTCGAGTTGTTGGCCTTCTCTATTGTAAAAACCACCCCACATTGTCAACTCCACTCTGAATCCTGACATGTCTTTCAATTAAAGAGTTCATTATTGAGTTTGTGTGGCATTCTTTTTTAATATTACATTTGATGGATCAACTAACAAATCAACACCAATGATATCAACTACAAAATTGCTTTCCATGCCACCAACTTCACTAATTGATATAAAATCAAAATGCTATTTAGGTTTAAAACTATCTTCCTCTAAACACAACTCAACTGTGGAATTTCTTTGTAATAAAATTTCCCAATCATTATTTAAATGGTTGAAATAATTGTGTGCAGATTTGAGGCTCCCTTTTGAGATTGTAAACACTCTCCCAATCTCTATGCGATCATATAATTTATCTATAATAGCATTAAAACATGTTACTCTTATTTCACCGCCATCAAAATCAACCAGTCTGAATCTAAAAACTTTTCCATTTCCAATTGTATTGCTGAACTAACGAAGTCATGTCTTTGTAGTAACTCTAGCCTTTATTGTCCATATGCTCTTATAAGGATGCAATGTTGCAATATGAATAATTTTTGCAACAACTTTATTTCTTGCAACAATTAGATGATCATGTGAATTGCTGGTAGAATTCATGCCCTGTTTCGTCATAACATAAACAAAAGAATAGTCAATATAGTAGCATTAAGATACATTAAACACAATAAGAGTAGATGATTGTCATTAAATACAGTAACCAAACACATAAATAAATACAAAAATATATAAGATCATCTTAAATATATAAATTAATGATAGAGTAAAAAATTCTAATACACCTAACACTTAGATAAAAAGTTTTATAACAAAAGCAAAACAGCATTACCATATATATTATAATATATATATATTTAATTTATATAATTAAATATATGATAATTTATTTATACAATACACCTAACACTTACACTAAATTTTTTCCTCCTCATACTTCTTTTAACTCGTATATATATGATAATTTATTTATATAATACACCTAACACTTTAGACTAAACTTTTTCCTTTTCATACTTCTTTTAACTCGTATATATATTATTATTATTAAATATATACATACTAGTATGTAATGGCATTATTTCCGATAAATTAAATATATACATACTATTACGTAGTGGCATTATTTCCCATAACGTCTTTGTAGTGACGTTTCGGTGACCGCCAAAACTTCAAAAATTTCCCGTGTAAAATATCTCGCGAGCGCTTCAAAATATCTATGCTCCGGACGAAGAAAAATAATTTGGTAGTTTTGAAATTTTAATGCTGCAGGGAATTGATCAAATGGGCATAATTTACCGTTTATTTTCTGTAAACATTTCAATGTTCGATCATTAGAGGACCGCCAGTGTCTGGGTAGATTAATATTTCAAATTTTCAAAAAGATTCCAGGGTTTAAGGGGCGGGCCGTTGTATTTTTCTCGAGTGCGACATGTAAGTTTTCTTGAAATTGTAGATGACATTGAATTTTGCCGTCTTCAGGTGGTGAAACATAACTTCCAAAAATTGCAGATAAGGCCTGCTAAATTGAGCCTCAGAAGGGCGGTACCATGGTCTTTAAATTTTAAACATATCCTAGCAAATCAGTAAAACAGAAAATTAGTTAAACTTCTTGAAGATTTTGAAAGACTTTTGAAGTAAGAAGATCATAAGTTGGTTTTAATGGAAGATGTAAGGGCAAGGCCATGAAATTTGGGAGTAGCCTGTAGGTTGAATTGTAGCCACGGAGAAGGGCTGCTATAGATGCCTTGCAATCTGAGGTGTTTAGGTTCGAGTGTCCAAAGCCTTTTCCTGTTCTGTTTTAGGTTTTATGCATGAGGACGATGTTGGGTAGTTCTGATTTGAAGCCTATAGACAATGAAAGCTTAAGTACTGCTAAAAACTTGTCCAAGGAAGATGGAAAAGTTATATTGCACGGAACATTAAATGTGTGGATTTTTCAGGCACAGGCTTTACCCAACATGGATCTCTTGTCCGAAAGACTGAGCCAATGTTTTTCACCATTTACTGCCTGTAGGAAACCCTTCTGCCAATCAAAGGGGCACTGTGAGCATCGTAAAATTATTACCAGTGATCCTTATGTTTCTGTGCAACTTGCTGATGCTACGGTGGCCCAAACTCGTGTGATAAACAATTGTCAGCATCCAATATGGGACGAACATTTCGTAATTCAAGTCGCCCATCCAGTGGACGAGGTGCGCTTCGTTGTTAAGGACGATGACTTGATGGGAGCAGATTTTATAGGAACTGTGGCAATTTCTGCAAAGAGAGTTTTAAGAGGCGAGAAGATTGAAGACTGGTTCCCCGTGCTTGGTGCCAATGGACTGCCTCCTAAGCCCAATGCATCTTTGAGGATTGCAATGAAATTTTCTCCGGCGCAAAATAATCCTTTGTATGGATTTGGCGTGGGTCCTGGCCCAAATTATCAGGGAGTGCCTCGTACTTATTTCCCGCTTCGAAAACGTGGGATGATTACTCTTTACCAGGATGCTCATGGGGAGGATAGTTCCTTTCCGAATATTGAACTAGAGGGTGGAAAGCTGTTTGAGCGGAAAAACTGCTGGGAGGATATGTGCCATGCCATATTAGAAGCACACCACTTGGTTTACATTGCTGGTTGGTCCATATATACCAAAATTAAGCTGATAAGGGAGCACACAAGGCCACTGCCGCGCGGAGGAAATTTGAATTTGGGGCAGCTTCTCAAATTTAAGTCCCAGGAAGGATTGCGCGTCCTGTTACTCGTATGGGATGACAAAACTTCACATGACAATCTTTTCATTAAAACGGTACGTTTTCTATCCAAAATATCTACTGTCTACATGGGTTCAGCCATGGTTTTCTCTATTGAGAGAAGATAGTGGATGGCAATTAATATCAAAATACAACCAGATCCTTGGCTCAAACAATCCATCACCTCACCACAAGTGGCAACGACACTTGATTTAGACCTCTTAGGCTGCTATGGATCTTATGCAATGGTGAAAAAAAGGCCTTGGCCCTCTAGAGTGTAGCAGCACTTAATAGCTTGGAGAACTATGCAAAAGGGGGATAAGAGGAGAGGCAACAGAGTTCCATTAACAGTTTTTTCATCACAAAGTTGCAGACTGCACCTATTGTGACCATAATCCACACTTTCAACATCATGCACATTCTCACACGCCTGCCTTGACTCTTGAAATGCCTGTTTACTTGACTGTAACATTAAAATTTGACCTGCAAATTTTGGTGTCCAAAAGATGAAAATAGCCAACCTTATGGAACCTGCAATAAAGTCCGTTGAAGATTTCAACACACATCCTTAATGGTGCCACTGCCTTAGAACAGAGAAACAGAGCATTGAATAGTCAACTTGCACAATCAAAATGCCAAAACTACACAATATCATTCTGTCCACCCACAAAGGATATTTTCTTATAAAGCAATTTCCTCAAGGTATTTCAAAACAATCTCATAGGTGAACCTCTCTAACCAACCATCACTATCCACCCTTGGCCAACAAAATGGGAAAAGAATGAGAGGAGTAAGAAATAGTTTGAAGAAGGAAAGTAGGTAGAAAATAATAAAAATAGCTGTCCCATGAAAACCCCATCAAAATTATAATCAAAAGAGAAATAAGATACAATGGTGATTGCTCGAGATATGTTCTATTTTTGGGCCCAAATCAATGGATAATATTATCGGCAATATAGATGAGAGAAAAGGTGAAAATTGCATGCACATTTGATTTCTTTCTTTACCAATTAGGTTACTAGACAATCTTAGGTTGAGAGGAGGGGAGAGAACATTGTTTTTTTGTTTGGAATAATTGTAATGAGTTGAGTGGTAATTTTCTGATACATTGTTTTTATCTACTTGAGCCAGCTGGGAACATACTTATTGTTGTGCTTATTGCAGGAAGGAATTATGCAAACCCACGATGAAGAAACTCGGAAATTCTTCAAACATTCTTCTGTTCATTGTGTGCTTTCGCCTCGGTATGCTAGCAGTAAGCTGAGTTGGTTTAAACAACAAGTAAGTTGAAATGTTTTTCCATTGCTAAGACAGTATATGTCAATTATCAAATTTACAAACTAATATTAGGAATGTACATGTATCTTTGAGATTGATTTAACATCTTTGTAGTTTTCCAGATTGCTGCTCTTTTTTATCATTTTTTTTATTTTAACCATTCTTAATACCACAAAGGCCACTGCGTACTAACTTAAATAAATTGCTTACTTGTAACGATGGCATGTTACATTGAGATCACTATATGAAAAAGGGGTAAAAAATTCAATCAGGAACCTTGAATTCTTATTTTTTTAGGCATTTAGTTCAGATAAACATGTTTGCAAACAGTACCCAAGCAATGTAAAAAGTCATGTAGCAAGTTTTTAATGTCTCTAACTTGTGTAGCTTAACTACTTGTGCTTAATAGTTAGGATACAATGCGCATGCTATCATCCTGTCATTTAGAGCAGTAAACTTCCAACTCTTGATTGTTGAATACAAGTTGTGTCCCTCTCACTTGACCTTCTACTAGTTTTTGAATACATTTTAAACTGTGTTTCAGCTGTTTAACTAGGCTTTGATTTCAAGGACTGCTCTTCTGTAAAATTTATTTCAACATAGAGGAAGCTTATAGATGTTGTTTGAGGAGAGAGTTGAGAGTTTGAGACCTTCAGAAATTTCTATGGTATGAATATGATGTCAATACATATGAAATCATATTACTTCTATTCTTAGATTTCTCCATACATGTATTTTGGGACGTAAAAAAATAATTCACTGTATGATATACTGTATCTTGTTTGCATACGCTGAAACAAAATCTTCAGCTAACCATTTCCTGTAGTCGCCTGTCAGTTAAACCATTCATTTTTTCGTAGAAATGATATACCAAAATTTTTAAATTAGCCACATATCAATACAAGGAAGTCCATTCACAAATCAAGTAGGAAGCATGCGCTCTAGTAATAGCTTTCATAGATGAAAGCTGCTGGTTCATCATCACTGATTTAATACTATTATGCACTGTTTTTATGACAGGCTGGATTCCTGGCAAGGAAATTATTTAATATTAAAACAATCAATCCACTCGTACGAATCAAACAGTCATTTCAAATACATTTGTTGTTGGCAAAAAAATTGTAATACAAGGAAATGTGTTGCATATCTTGTCACCCCCATTCATACTAGCTCCTTGACCTGTGTGAAAGAGCACACCATGCACAAAAAGCTCGTGTGATTATAGATGAATTTTGTAATTGTGCGAGCCTTTTGCAATACCTCCTTAACCCATTCAAGTTTTCGAATGTCCTCTAGGGTTAAATCAAGGCAATCTGTTGCACACAGCATACAAAGTATAGAGGGGTATTTTTTCCATTACGAGTCTCCTAACAGCAACACAAGCAGCAACATTGTCTTCAATAAAATGAACCACATTTTCTGGCCTTACGTTTTTGACCACTAGATCAAACATCTCAAACAGTGCAGCTACATAATTGATTGTACCTGATGCATCCACATAATTCAAAAATATTGTGCCAATGTTTACTTGGATGTTATACTTAGATGGTTTACACAGTAAATGGAAATAACAAACTAAATAATATCAATTAATTGCAATCATATTCCAAAAATATGTCTTTACTTTCATTTATTGGATATGCAATGTATATGATGTTGGAGCATCCAGGGTGTAAGAGCAATCTTGCATCACCCAAAAATATTGTCTACTTTTTTAATAAGGGCTATTTTGGGCAGAATTACTATTTTTAGGAAGTTTACTTTTTTTGTTGTAAGTCTTTTGTTTGAGCACGAATTGTTCCAATTACTTCCTTGGCGGTGATCTGAAACCAAGTATGAAATTTTGGGTTTTTACTTTTCCCTCCGACTACCTGACATCATGCATTGTTGACAAGTCAGGTTCTCTTCCCAACTTTCCAAGTGGTTCAAAGGTTGTAATTTCCCTCCGACGACCTGACATCATGCATTGTCAGCAAGCCGGGCTCTCGTCCCCACTTGCGAAGTGGCTCACAGGTTTCAGTTTTCCCTTGATTACCCGACTTCATACTTTGTCGGCAAGTCGGACCTCTGTTAGAACTTCACAATGGTAGTATGTGAGTTTAGGCTTATACCCGACTCCTTGATGACATATATTGTCGGGCGGTGTGCATTATTTCAATACATAATGGAGGAGAGAGAAGAATCACTTAGGTGGGAATTTGTACCCTAGGCACCAAAATTGGAAAGTTTGACTTTCTAGAATATTCTATGGCGGTTATTGGCAAAGACATTGGAAATAGAAATTCAATCAGTGTAATGTACCAAACACAATTTGGCATTGTCGACACTTTACCCCCACATCTACACGGAAAAACACACTTGGCCCTTGGCCTCAACACTCAACCTTGAGGACTCAACCTTCAGCTCTCGGTACCTCTTCGGCTCCCTTCAACACCCTTCCTTTGGCACTCAACACTCTTCGACACCCTTCGCCACTCGGTCCCCTTCGACTCTCGGTCCCCTATGGCTACCTTCGGCTCCCTTCGGCACTTAGCACCCTTCGACACTCAACCTTTGACACTTCACACCCTTCGATACCTTCAACACTCACACCCTTCGGAACCCTTTGGCTCCCTTCGGCACTCAACCTCCTTCAATACTCAACCTTCAACACTCTGCACCCTTCGACAATCACCCTTCGGTACCTTTGACACTTGCGCCCTTCGTCTCCCTTCAACACCCTTCGTCTCCCTTCGGCACCCTTTGGCACTCGACACCCTTTGGTACTCAAGCTTTGACACTCTGCACCCTTCGGCTCCCTTCGACACTAGGCACCGTTTGGCTCCCTTTGGCACCCAACACCCGACGACTGAATATTATACTTGATCTATTCAGAAATACGATTGGCTATTATTATAATCCAAGGTAACACAATAGATCGTAGATCAAAGCATATGCAGACCACATAAATGAATTGCTATCAATTAGAGACTTATATTCTTTGATGATATCTAGATGCACAAATTTGTCTTCGCAAGAAGTCTTCACAAATTTGACAATGAAGTACACAGTGAAATATCTGAAGCGATATCTCCAACGGTAGACTAGGGTATTTGCTAACCACTGAAAATGCAATTATAGACTAGGGAGGGTCTTCCACCTCCAAAATTGCACATAGGACTCAATTCCAATTGGAATCACAAATACACAAGAAAAGATAACTCCGCGCTGATTACGTACGGTGCTAGCCAATGCCTTATAAAGGCCTTCAAGAAGTTTTTGGAAAGTTATAATGGGCCGACATAACTTATTATTTTGACCCCTTTTATTTTATAACTAAATTTTTTAATTAAAGAAGTCCTTTATAATATTATTTAGATTTTGGGACCACGTAATTAATTAATTTAATTAATTCACTCTTCATTACTTTGGGGACATTACAGTCGTCGCCGCCCAGAGATTGCTTGCCCTCAAGCAATTTGTCATCAAACTGTTTGCCAACTGCGAAGCTCCAGGATCCCAAACCAAGCGCGAGTGCTGATAGCCGTATACGTTGAAAGCTTGATGCTGCACCATGACTGCAAGCACCACCTGCAAATCCCCAACAAGCTTCTGCTTCTCCACTCTGATATAAACATTGCCCTGCTGGGAGTTGAGGAGCAACTCATCAAAATCCAACTTGCTTTCTCCATATAGATGCCACTCACAAGGAGAGATGACAATCATGCATGCTTCATGCCCAATCAAAGGAAGAACTTTGTACTCAACCAACTGAAGGGCTTGCTCATTTAAAGGGTAATTAGTAGAGTCCCCATCTCCATGAAATTGATCGGCGAATGTTGGCTTCACAAATTTAGTGCAAGCATCTCCCTCACCCTTGTAGTTGTCTTGAAGATTTGGGTGATCTCCACTTGAAGGGACAATTGTTGATTCTTGGTTGTCCATATCCTCTTGTGGGTGAAGCAAAGTTGAGAGCATACCTTCATCTTCCTTAGGGCACATGGTATTAAGCACCTCATTGTCGATCTCTCGTCTGAGATTGTTGTTGTAGGTTCTATTACCCTCAAAGGATGGATACCTCATCCTCAGGTCTATGTAGTCCTTGATAGATATGTCTGTTTTCCATCCACCATCAACCTAATCCTGCTTGAATTGCTTCAATGACTCAGCCAAAGTGGGTGTTTGCATTTCTTGTTGTTTGTTCTTTGAAAGGAAGGTCGGCATTGTCGGCCTTGTGTTGAACCGTTGAAGCTCCTTTCGTACTTGCTTCGTCAAGTGATTGAGCGTCTCTTCCATATACTGGTATCCTCTTGCGAGGGTCTTACTGAGTTGTTGCTGACTTCTTATTAACTCCTTCAACATCGCTATTATATGGGCATTTCCCATTCCATCACTAGGTGCCATGATTCTCTCAACAAGTTGGCAGAATCACCAGCTCTGATACCAATGTAATGTATCAAACACAATTTGGCATTGTCAACACTTTACCGACACGCATGTACGAAAACACACACGTACGAAAACACACACTCGAACCTTGGCCTCAACACTCAACCTTCGGGACTTGGCCTTCAACTCTCGATACCCCTTCGGATCCTTCGACACCCTTCCTTTGGCACTTGACACTCTTCGACATTGGTCCCCTTCGACTCCCTTCGGCACCCTTCCTTCGACACTTGGCACTCTTGACACCCTTCGACACTCTGCCCCCTTTCGCACCCTTCGGCTCCCTTTGACACTCTGCACCCTTTGGCACTCGGCACCCTTCGGTACTCAACCTTCGACACTCTGCACCCTTCAACACTCACCTTTCGGTACCTTTGGCACTTGCACTCTTCAGCTCCCTTTGACACTCGCACCCTTCCGCACTCGGCGCCCTTCGGTACTTGACACCCTTCGGCTCCCTTTGGCACCCTTCGAATCCCTTCTACACTCGGCACCCTTCGGTACTCAACCTTCGTAACTCTGCACCCTTCAGCTCCGTTCAACACCCTTCGACACTCGGCACCCTTCTGCACCCGACACCTGACGACTAAATATTATACTCGATCTATTCAGAAATATGAATGACTATTATTATAATCCAAGGTAACACAATAGATCGTAAATCAAAGCATATGCAAACCACAGAAATGAATTGCCATCAATTAGAGACTTATATTCTTAGATTATATCTAGATGCACAAATCTGTCTTCACAAGAAGGCTTCACAAATTTGACAATGAAGTACACAGTGAAATATTTGAAGCGATATCTCCAACGGTAGACTAGGGTGGCTGCTAACCACTGAAACTGCAATTACAGACTAGGGAGGGTCTTCCACCTCTGAAACTGCACACAAGACTTAATTCCAGTTAGGATCGGAAATACACAAGACAAGATAACTCCATGATGAATACCTACGGTGCCAGCCAATACCTTATAAAGGCTTTCAAGAAGTTTTTGGAAATTTATAATGGGCCGACATAACTTATTATTTTATTATTTTGGCCCCTTTTATTTTATAACTAAATTAATTAATTAAAGAAGTCCTTTATAATATTATTTAGATTTTGTGACCACCTAATTAATTAATTTAATTAATTCATCCTCTATTAATTTGGGGACATTGCAATCAGATTGGAGCATAATTGAAGCCAAAAGATGATAATTGACGACGACACAAGCACATACTATAAATAGCAAGTTCTTCGAGAACCAAAGAGAACAAACCCAAAAAAACCCAGAATGATTGGTGCCACACAAGCACTTATTGTAAATAGTATGTTCTCCGAGGACCAAAGATAACAAACCTAGAAAGATTGATGCCCAGCACTTACTATAAATAGTAGTGTTCTTTGAGGGCCAAAGAGAACACGCCCAGAAAAGCACAGAAAGATCGGTGCCATGCAAGCACTTAGTATAAAAACATAAATCGCAATTGCAGTTGAAACTTGAAACCCATTGAAACTGAGAACTGCGCTCACCAAGAACATTGGAACCTTCTTAGTTCATCTGGAAACCTACAAAAAACTCTGAAAAGTGACCAACGCTCGTAGAGCAAGATGGTGTAAAAATGGGGACATTACACTAATGGTTATCCCAATAAAAAAACAAAGGGGGCATGATAGTAAACAATATAATTGTCTCTTTTCACATAGTTTAAAACTTTAAATCAATAATAATTTTCACACTTTCATATTGCTGAAGTTGCTATTCATTGAGTATTTAGTATCATTGTTATGTCAATGGAAGTTATTATGTCAATATAGCTTATAAAGGTTTTATTGAGATGTCTCCTTGTATGTTTTGAGGGTTAGATTGTTTCGGTGAATTTGCAAGCTTTGTATTACAGATTAGCTTGAAGGTGTAGATTGTGGCTTTATATCAAGTCATGCATTTAATTTACCATACTGTTCATGTTTATGTGATATAAAGTTTTCAAATTTGTTTGTGTATTTGCGTTGTTTAGTCTTCGTATTTAACTGAACAACACAAGTGTGAAGTTGTGAATATTTCAGTCAAAAAACTCAAATATCTCTTATCTAGTCATCCCACATTTGAATTATGTGTTCTTCTGAAACAGTATAAGATGACTACTTTGGTTGGCTTCTTCCTATGAGATTTGTTGTCCTGACCCTATATATATGAAACATCTCTGAATTCACCAGGAATTCCAGACTGCTGTTTTTAATTGTTCAAATACGAAATTAGGAAAGAGGATTGAGTTCTATACATATATGAAATTTGTTTAGATGAAAACATAGATGAGTCCCATGTTTACATTAGATATCATAAAAGTATGTTGGTGGGCAGTGGCATTGAATTCAGGAGCTCATTGTGCTAATAAAACACAAATATCATATTTTTGTGATTGCCTATATCTTGTGTAAAACTTATTTTTCTTTCTCTCTCTAAAGTTTTGTTTTCCTCATGGTCATGCTTTTGCTTGTTCTTTGTGAATGTTGTTGGTATTTCCAGGTTGTGGGTATTTTATACAGTCACCATCAGAAGCTCCTCATTGTTGATAATTCGTTTTGATGAAAACTTAGTTGAGTCCCATATTCACATTAGATCATAAAAGTATGTTGGTGGGCAGTGGCATTAAATTCAGGAGCTCATCATGCTGATAAAAGCAAATGTCATATTTTTGTGATTGCCTATATCTTGTGTAAAACTTAGTTTTCATTTTCCTCTAAAGTTTTGTTTTTCTCATGGTCATGCTTTTGCTTGTTCTTGGTGAATGTTGTTGGTGTTTCCAGGTTGTGGGTACATTATACACTCACCATCAGAAGCTTCTCATTGTTGATGCACAAGCTGGTAGTAATGACCGGAGGCTAATTTCTTTTGTAGGCGGGCTAGACATGTGTGATGGTCGTTATGATACCCCAAGGCATCCATTATTCAAGACTCTGAAGACTTCCCATAAGGATGACTATCACAATCCTACATTTGCAGTAAACCTTCAGATTTGATCTCCTGTTTGCTTCTGTCTTATGTGTTCTTTACAAAATCATGCACTAATTGATTGCTGATACATCTCACTAGCTTGTATTTATATGTATTTACTGTTGCAGGGATTAAATTTTTATCAACCCTAAAAAATAAAAATACTTGTAATTCTCCTTTAATTTTGGTATTGTCTTGTACTTATTTTAACTAAATGAAGTAAACAATATTTAGCAGACTGTTGGTCATTTTTCCCTCTTGGAAGGTATATATTTTCTTATTTTATAAATTTACAAAAAATAGCAAAAGCAAGAAATAGAAGAATTTTTTCCTTTAATTCTGTTCTAATTTTTTTGGTAATTCTTGAATGGAACTTATGGGCTGACCTTGATGCAATTTAAGGTATCCATAATCATTACACCGAAACCTTGCTGTATATTTGCTGGAGTTTGGTTGACACTCTTACAAGTGCTCTCCATTACCATTACATTACAATTCCTTGGAGTCTTGGACACATTTTCTTTGATTTTTTTACACGTGTGCTTTATTTTGCGAGGAATAGATGCATGGAATTTCTCCCAATTTCCTTTCTATTTTATCCTGACTGAAATATTGAATTGAATATTCACCATCATACAACACCAAGCATGGTATAATTGGCACAAAAAAATGAGGTATATTGATAGGTTATATATTAAAAATGCATAAATGTGGATAAAAGAAAAAGAAGATAATGTCCTTGGATGACCCACATTGAATTTAGAAAAATCCAAAAATGTTTGTATGATGAACCCAAAAGGAGCCCCAAATGTGGGTACAACCTAAAATACTATGATAAATGCACAAGACAGAATTTATCTAATGACAGGGATGAACTTAAAATCAGGTAAACCCATACATAAGTCAACAAATAAGGTCTTGCATTATAAACATTGTAAATATCCATGAGAGAGAGTTACCAAGAAGAAAGGGTTGATGTAGGTTGTGGAGGACAGCCCTAAGTTATATTGCGATGAACTGACACCCTCATTATTCGATGATGTGCATTGATGAGTGGCTCGAATCTTGTGGGGCTGATAAAATGATCCCAAGTGGTGCAAAGATTGTATCATGGGAATGCTTCTAAGAGTCATGGCAAAGTTAGTCACTTCTTGTACAAGAATTACTTCTCCAGATGTACTCCATTGTACCTTGACTTAGTCATTGAGGATGATGAATTGGTATACAAGGGGGATCATATCAAAAATCTTACTTTCTATGTGAATAAATTTATAATAGAAAGCACAAACAAAAGAACATATTAGGGACTATGTACAATATCTATGGGTTATTAGTTAGAATTTGGATTGTTCATGATGAAATGCTGAATAAATATAAAGAGGGAACACATTTGAAAGCTTACTTTTGACTTGAATAAAGCTATGACAAAAAGCACAGAAAGGAATTTGTTAGTGAGGATGTTCGATATTTGTGCTAATTTTCATTTGCATGAGTTATTCTTCATTGTTTGGTTTGTTCATGATAGAATGGTGATTCTCTAATTGTCACACCCATTCTTTAATGGGTCCTATGATTCTTTATAGTGGGATTGAAGACATGGTTATGAATCTGTAATTGATATGGATACCCTTTGCATGATTCATAAACACAGATTTATTTCTAACACCTTGTTGCTTGTAGTTTCTATACTTATTTGAACGACATTCAAAGCTGTAAACTATGATGTTACTACAGCTCAATGGTTGGTAGTTAACAACATATATTCATCATGCAAGGTTAAACACACCATAATGTCCCCTTTCTAGCACTTCTAGCTTGATGATGTCGTTAGCCTATTTCTCCATGGTCTTGTAGGCTAACCCAGACATTTAAGGAATGTTGAGGCCATTTGGCCTAGGCAGTTTTAGTTGCAGGTCAATCCGAGGTGTTTGGATGCAGTGTTGGGCATACATAGTAAGTCATTTGGGCATATGGTTAGGATCTTCAGTGGGAGTGTCATGTCGATGGTTAATGATTAATATCGACTGAAGATTTTAATATCATTGATATGATTTATTTATGCATTAATAAAGTTAGATTATAAAGTTAAATATAAATATTTAACTTTATAAATGCGGGACTACAATTAAGTGGGAAATATTTAAATATAAAAGGTCCCCTTATTCAATAAAACATTGGAGACATAAAATGAAAAGGGGAGTAATGTTTATTTATCCCACATTGGTAAGATGAGTGAATGAGCTCTTATGAGAGCATTATAAAAGATGTCCAAGAGCTCTCTTTTAGGCATGTTGGATTGAATACAAAATTTATGAAATATTGGAGAGTTCATCTTCAAGGGTTTGTGAGGACGAAATCCCTCATGAATGACATTCTCTTCGTAGTTGAAAGACACAGTCAGGAGGATTGCTGAGTGCTTATTTCAAGATAAATCATATTGCTTAAGATATCTATTTTCCATTTGCCAATATTATAGTTGCCAGGAAGGGTTCAATCTGAAGGCTGGGTCTGAAAGTGGAGTGCTAATTGTCCGGGTGATAGGCCTGCCTGATTATGTACTTGACTTGAGTTTATTGTTGTGATGATAGTTGAAAAACTCGGTCTCGACAAAAACTCGGCGAAAAAATCAGCAATAAATTGACACTTTTATTGAACATTTAAAAATATATAATTTCTTAAAATATTCTTAAAAAAACACACATATGCACCAAATTTGTGTACGGTGCTTCAAATTGTCGGCTGTCGACTCTCCACACCCCGCGTCTTTCCTTGGTGTCGTTTCTACACGGCTTGGTCTGCAGTTGCACACTAAAAAAAAATTACGGAATACCTATTTGCAACCTTTTCGGCGCTTTACAACTTAAAACAAAACCCCGAATGTTTAAAAAACATTTGTTTTTAACTGCAAAGTTTTAAGCGCCGGTTTTTTAAATAAATCGCTCAAAAAATCGCAATTTTATCAAGAAAAAATTGCCCTGCGAAAATGAAAATATCACTGGAGATATTATCAATGATAATATCATTTCCTCCATTGCATCGCGATATATCACGATATCTGCGATATTATCGTGAGATTTTCAACCATGGTTGTGATAGCCATAATTAATTAAGTTCACATAATTAATTATTATATGAACTTTATTTTATAAAGTCAAGACATTAATTTATCACGATGGCTTTATATTTAATGCTATGTCATTAAAGAGGAGAGGAAATATAATGGAATATTATATTTCAATTAAAAGATATGCAAGTTTGAAATGTTTTAAAGGCATAAGTGTTTTAAGTTATGCGAAGTGTGTATGAGAAGCTGCAGTTCGATTTGTTTTGGGAGTTTATAAAAGACATGGAAGAGAAAATCGATTCATTATGGATTCATTCATGTTTTAACATTTTCGATTTTGGGAGTTCTGGGAGACAAGGGTTGGTAGAAAAACCAAACTGCAGAGAATGTGATTCTTGCATGTTTATGACACTTTGAAACAACAACCATTGTTGGTGAATTGTGAAAGGTTTCGAAATTGGTATAGCTACGCCTGGGAAGGTTAAAAATAAAGAAGTTTTAAGTAGTTGAAAGAGGAGTTATCTAGTTCGAGTGCATTGAGGTCAACCACAGAGTGAATGCGTGTGGTTTTGCTATGGCGTGAGGATGTTTGCAGCAGTGCCGCTGCCGATACACTAAGCCGCGACCAGTATATGGAAAACGTGGAGGAGATAACAGGTTAAAAACCGTGATCAATTTCTTTGCATTGAAATTGTATCGTTTCATTTCAGTTTGTGATGGTTTTCAAATTCATGAATCATTTTCAATAAGAATGTGCAGAGGTGTGGTGTTGATATTTTGTAATTGGGGTTTCGATTTTAAATAAAATAGACAGCATTGTTATTTGATCCTTGAATGGTTACTTTGTATTTGAAATTGAAAATTGAAAATTAAAAGTCATGTATTTCAAAATCAACATTAAATTGCAAAAGAACACAGATTTTCTTTTGAGAAATCAGAGTTTGGTGTTAGTTGAGGGTTAGAGCCAGGCAGGCTCTTTACACAACACCAACCTATCCTCTTAAGGAGCTATAGCAAGTGATTAAAGAATAGGCTATGCATATATTAATATCTCTTCTATTATGAAAATATTCATATATTTGTGTAATATATAACTTTATATATAATTATAATTCTGATCTTACTATTATTAATATACATATACATACATACATATGTATATATTTGTACATATATACAATACCATATGATGGCTTTTCATGCTTAATAGCAAATATACATAACATTCCATAAATGTGTATCTAACTCAATTTCGTTACAGCCTTATTTGCTGTCACACTATGCTTATGACATAGTAAATAATTTATTTTCAACACTTCTTTCAAGAGTATCCATTACCTTATTCTTTCTTATGACCTTCCAAATTTCCTATTCGGTGCCTTTTCAATGACCCCCTGAACGACCCTCTTATATCTTACACGATGGGAAAGGTTGTTATTTAAGAGATATGTCCCATGCCCCTTTTATAATTGCATCTTTGTATATTGGATGACTACTGCCAATTATTAATTATGTTAAGGCATAACAATCGATTAGTCTATTATTGCTGCCCTCCATGATTGATCACTTCACTCTGCTTAATTGTATATGTTATCTTATTTGACTTGCCTTGGTAGTAGCCACTATTTATCTTTCCCTTCAAATATAGATAGATTATATAATATTCTTGGCTAGTCATGTTTGCATGATTCAATTATCATCAATAGTATTTGGCGTGGCTTCTTATTGAACTACGTTCATGCCTTAGCTTCTTTGAAATGCTGATGATAATTATTAATCATTGTTGATCTCAACAATTCTTATGTCGCCATCTTTGGTAGTAATCCAGTGCCAATTGAAGTTTATATATTATAGTATCCTTAGATACAATGACTACTCATAGATTGTTGATTTCTTAAGGGTTACATCCCTAATGTCATTCAGTGTATAATAACCAATTTTATTCCCTCCTTCATGTGATAACACTTAATTGATTAGATGATTTCTTTTGCCATAATTATCGATGCTTTATATCTTTATGTTCTTCGTTGTAACTGATATTAGCTTTATGTTCCTTGATCATGCTGATTCATGTATTAATATCCAATACGCTAGTCCATTGTGGATTTGATCATATACGTTGTTTTTCTTCTTTAATATTTCGATGTCTTAGACAATTCGATTCTGCCACCATAATAATTCTTGGTACTTAATATCACCATTTGAGTGAGTTGATGACCATGTAGTAATCATTTTAGGTGTCGATCAATGATACAATGTCTCAATCGATATCTAGCGACTATCCATACCACTATCTTATTGTTGATATGGATTCTTTATAAATTGTTTACTAGATGACATTACGGATATGCTTGATCGACACGTTGCTTTATATTTCCTTCATTTTATCTTCTTTGCTGATAGGGTCTACACAAGTATATAATATCCTTATTTGATTATTACTTTTTCCATCTTTTCTCTTAGAGACTTCACTTAATTAGGATTTTCTAGTAGGGGATATGACACTAAATGCATTTTTAGAGTGGAAATTCTATTTCCAATGGACTAAGTGCATTTTTAAAGGAAAAATTGATTTTCATAAGGCTTTTGCATATTTTAAGTATGGAAAATCAACTTTTATAGGGATTATGAAGCCCCTATGCATAAAATGTCATTATAGTGCATTTTGGACTATTTGACTATGCAAAAGAGTAATGCACTTAGGAATTTTAACGCAAACTACTACAACTTGTCCCAGTGAGACCCTAATCTTGATGCTTCGATCTGCACTTGCAACGTGACAACTTGATCACTTAACCACTCCTTAACCTTTTGTAAAGAGCCTACCTGGCTCTTTCCTCAAATTAACTGTAAGAAAACTCTATATTCTGAAATTTAACACTTTTCTGAATTTTCAACACAAGTTTTAATATTTTTCCCCAAAACGTTAAATTGCCATGAACAACTCACTTTGATTTCAAATATTTATCATAAACCATATGTCACCTTGAATTCAAATTTGAATCAAATGAAGCCAGATAACAACAATATTATTCCAATGCAAAAACATTAATTAACTTGAACCTTGCAATCTCCTTATGATGTCTCTATGGTACTGGCCGCGGCTTAAGCTGAGATGAAGGCGGCTGATGTTGTATTGAATCGACTTAATGATTAAAGCCCACACCTTGCAAAAAATGTAGACAACACATAGCATGCGTCCAACAATCAACTATACCTCCTCATGGCGTCAAGGATCTCAATCCAAGAAGTCAACGTGTTGGTCAAAGAATTCACAATTCATTGGAAAAAGAATACCAGTTCAAAGTGATGGTGAGACCAAATGAATTCACAATTCATTCTTCCATATGCAAACCCTTGTTTCAACTCTCTCCATTTTTGAAATCCACAATTCACAAGTTTTAAAAATGATTTCCAATGAATCCCTTTCAAGAATTTGAAACCCTTATAACATGCCTCAAAGCTTCTTCAAGAAGGCTCGAAAAATAGAGTCTTCAAGGTGACACTTTTCACTTAAAGGCATGCTAAATAATATAAGCTCATAACTCCATTATGAATTAATATAATACCACCTTTAATGAGCTCATATAATTAATTAAAGACTTAGGCAAATAATGATTATTCAATGAAGTAAACTAAATTAAATAATCATACGCAAATAGCTCCAATCATCAAGAACCAGGAGCATCAACTGAACCTGTGTGCCTAAGGGTCATCCAAAAATAGAAACTGGCCAGCTGGTGACCTACAATAAATAGTAAGTCCATCAATCCGGATATCTATAAATAGTAAGTTCTAACCAAGAGACCCTCAAATCCAACCATTAGTTTACGAGGGTTGCAATGATGGGCTAATAAACCTGTCCCCCAGAAACCTGTTAAATCGGGGCCATCACAGTCCTCCCTCCTCAAGATTGCTTGTCCACAAGCAATCGAAATCCTTGATCGTGTCCCTAGGCAACTCCACATCAAGGAGCTCACCAACTCCAACCCTAAAGGAAAACACTCCATCAGGATCCCATGGATAAAAACGCGTAATATCCCTGTCATCACCAACTGGTTCGTGAACTGACAACACTATTTGAACAATCAACAAAATCAGAGAAACCAAACTCAACGCCTGAACTAGCGATGCTGAAGCAGGAACATCACATGGACACAACTCAAAGAGCAAACTAGTCTTGCCACCTTCCTCATCATAAGATAAGTTGTCAAACCAATCACCAAACTCATGCACTGGAGAATTCTGCACCTGATAGATATCTTGAACACGAGGATCAAATGTGAAGCTGTATACACTCCTAATTGTATACACCTCAAAAAACTCCTCACAAAACCCCCTTTGAAATTCTGTAAGAAATGATTGACATCCTGGCGCACTGGGGAAATCCCAAACGTCATCCTCACTCATGACTAGAGGGAGACCAGCATCAAACTCAAATAACAGATTATCATATGACATAGTAACATCAATATCAAACAAAGGATTGTTCACAAAGTGAACTACACCTGTATGCTTATCTGAACTCTGTGATTGTAAACTGCAGGAAACATGACATGTGACCCGCTCCACCTGAATCGTGTCATGTCTCTGCTATCCTCCACACACAGACACATAGTGCACAAACTCCCCTCTGTGATACCTGAAAATACATAACAACTGCTTCGGTACTCAAATTTCATCTCCATCGAGCGTAGGCTAAGATAAAACGCCTCGATATCCTGTAACCACTGCATGCTCAACACAACATCCATCTCCCCCAAGTTAAAATTTTGATAGCATCTCATAGTCACCAAGAGATAATGAGAGATGACGTATACGTCTGGCACAGGTAAGAGTGTAGCCATCTGCCACCTTGACTCGGAACCCGTCAAACTCCTCCACTGGAAGACCACCCCGCCTAACCAAACCCTCATGTATGAAATTATGTGTGGCCCCAGTGTCTAACATAGAAATACACTAATGTCCATCCACCAATCCTCTCATCCTGAAAGCAGAGGGAAGCGGTATAGAAGTAGACAACACTATGGGCGATAGCCTGGCATTAGGACCAAACTCTGTAGTGACTCTATGGCCCTCATCAATATCTGAACCAACAAGCTGATAAGAAGTCTCAATTTCAACCTCATCATATTACACCACATAGAACGGTTTGCCTTACTCTTAGGCCTTAAAGGACAAGTGTGCTCCCTATCAAAAGGCTCTTTGCACCAATAGCAAAGTTGTCTCCTCAAATCCTCACGAGTTGCCTCATCATGTTTCCTAGCAAATTTCTTTTTTTCGGCAACTACTGGTGGGGGTACCTCATTTGCTGGTAAAGTAGTGGTTTTAGGCTGCACTTGCCCTTTAGAAGTTGCAAGCTCCATGTTCCTAGCTTTCTTGATGGCCCCTTGTAGGAACTGAAGGTCAAATGCCCTAAGCCACCCCCTTAAGGGCTCCTTTAATCCCTCTATAAATAACATAACCAATCGTTTCTCTGTCATATAGGAACCATGACAGAGAGTCTCAGGAACTTAGCAATAAATGATTCCAAACTACCGGTCTGCCTGAGCTGAGCAAGGTCCCAAAAATAAGTTTCTGGATCCTTCTGATCAAAACGCTCTACCAGTCCATCAATTTTCTGGTTGCCTGTTTCAGTTCATGGTTGACATGCCTCTGTCTCTCGTCTGTTCTCCCTTTTGAACGCTCTCTTTTCTGGGTCATGAATCTATCAAAATTCAAATGCTGCTTTACCTCATGTGGTAAAGCGTCCCACTTAGTGTGCAAAGCTAATGTGTCATCAGTAAATGAAACTTCCTCCTCAATGGTAATAGTATCAACCTCAGGTCTCAGGAAAGTAGGACGTAAAGGCTTATCCTGTGTACTTGTCAAATCAATTCTAGACCTGTGAAAACTAGCTGAGATACTCCTGGTATCTCTATCACGACCCTGATCTCGTGGCAATGATATGCGCTTAAGAGTATTAGATAAATTCTGTAAGACAATTGCCATCTATTGTTGGCCAGCTGCCAACTCCTGCTGGCTGTGTGCAATATTTATGAACACTGTCCTAGCTTCTCTTTCCTCATCAATACCTGTATTGTCTGGAATTCTTTCATCCATATTTCCCTGTCCTTGGTTACCAGGTGGTGGAGAATTTCTACCTCTGCGAGCGTAAATGAAGCCTGGAATATATCTATTCCTCTGCATTAACAAAAAAAATTGAAACCCACTTCCCTGCAGGCTGGCAAAAAGAAAGCTCTGACACCATTGTAAAGAGCCTGCCTGGCTCTTTCCTCAAATTCACTGTAAGCAAACTCTATATTCTGAAATTTAACACTTTTATGAATTTACAACACATAAGTTTTAATATTTTTCCCCAAAACATTAAATTGCCATGCACAACTCACTTTGATTTCAAATATTTATCATAAACTGTTAATGTTTGTATCTTCAGTCGTATGATCATTAGAATACATATAATATATGTTGATTAATAATAATATAATATATATGTTATATTATTATTAATCATATGAAATTTAATATTTAATATTAATTATTATATTATTATTCTTAATTAATAATTGATTGATGAAACATTATAAGATTGATTAAATTATAACTAGTTGGAAGAGGTATGTCCTTTCTTATAAATAATAATGAATAGACATGTCCCATGAAGGGACATGTCTCTCCTATCCTCATTCCCAATATAAATGAAAGAGAGATTGTTGCATTTGGAAAATACATACAACATAGAGTGTTATTACATTTGAAGCTATCCTAAAAACTTAACTTGGTATCAGAGCCAAATTGCAAATGTAAGAGAGTAGTTTGTTGATGGTGAATGTGTGGCTGTCTCAAAAAATACAGTCTCGATAAAAGGACCATATCTCACAAATGCACCGTTGGATTTTGCTAAATTTCGGATATGTTGGTAAACACCTAATTTCAAAGAATCTCACCGAAGCGATTAGAGAGAAAGTTTTGGATTCAAAAGTTATGACGGACTATATACGGGTCTATGTGAAATTTCTGAAAACGACTTTCATTAAAGAGATATTTTAATTTGTTATGATCATGGTCAAGCAATAACAAAGAAGCATGCATTCAAGGAAGGGTGTCTATTTCTATAAAGAAATCATCAATTATATAGTGTCACCTCTCTTG
>MU227524.1:1376475-1387827 GCA_018584345.1 Thuja plicata
ACATCAAACAGATTCCATAAAAAAATTGTTTGTCTGCACTTCTCACACAATACCACACTCTACCACATATGGTCAATGCATCTTTAATCTATTTTGCAACTGAATAATAACTGACTGTAATGCCATATTGAAATTTTTTTATTTTGAGACTGAGTTAAAGTTTGAACAATGAAATCAGAAACTCCAACACTTGCTGTTAGTGTTAACTGCTATATCAATAGCTTTGAATCAGAATCATAATATATTTATGTCTGTTATACTACTGTCGTTGCTGTCATGATATATTTATTGCCGATGTTCTAATGCTGTCATGTTATGCTGCTGTTATAATGCTGTCACAGTATAGTCTTCATTTTATATCATGATTTTTTTTTGAAACATTATAAAAATTTCCTTTGCCATCGGGGACATCTGACCATCCCCGGGATGGTCAACGGATGTCTCAAACATCCCCAGCCATTAGAGGGATGGCCAAACTTACCTCCCTGCAACATTTTCTTTTATAGCAAGACATTTCAGAAATGTTTCGAAGATTTTTTGGGATGTCCCCCACCATTGCACCATACTCAATACATCATTGGGGATGCAAACAGCAATTTGGGGGCCAAGGACGTTTCCCTGTGGAACACAGATGATAAGCAATGTATTCGAACACAATTTTTATCTTGATAAAGAGAAAGAGATCAGTTATCTTATAATTTAAAAATATTTGATCACTATATTTACACGCATGAAATTGGGACAAAAACATTTGATGGTACTATTAATCATATTTACAAACATATATATATATATATATAAAATTATATATATATATATATTGGGGTTGCCCCTGCTGTACTCCAAAAAAGGCCCTTGGACTGCCATCCCTAAACATGTTGCTCATCATCGCTGTGCCCTGAAACACCATAGAACATAGCTTATTATCCATAAGTTTCTAAGCCTAAGAGAGTTTAACTCATTTATACTTGAATCTTCTCTTTTTTGAATTTTTCCAGATTTTACAAGCTTCCATTTTTGGATTTTACACTCTCAATACTTCATGTCATTTTACATGTGTTTTATCATAATGAACTGCAAGCATGGTTGCATATTAATATATAGCACCTGTTTTTTCTCATCTTTCGTAACGTTTCTTGCTTGGAGTTGTATTAGGGAACAGTTGACACAGGTGGCCCTAGGGAGCCCTGGCATGATATGCACTGCAAAATAGAAGGTCCTGCTGCATATGATGTGCTTACAAATTTTGAGCAACGCTGGCGAAAAGCAACAAAATGGCTTAATATTGGTTGGCGTTTTAAGAGTATTGCTAGATGGTATGATGATGCCCTTATCAATTTGAATCGAATGTCATGGATACGTAGCGCAACAACGAATATTCCTGATGGTGACCCTCATCTGTGGGTTTCAGATGAAGATGACCCAGAAACTTGGCATGTGCAGGTTGACTATGAAAAGTGTCATATATAAAAAATATGGACCAGTTTGACTTTAGTTTTGTAGTTCTAGAGGTGTTATGTTTTCAGGTACTTCAAATTCTTTACAAAATAACCAGTGGCAATGTTTTCTTGCTTTTGTAGGTTTTTCGTTCTATTGACTCTGGATCGGTCAAAGGTTTTCCAAAGTCTGCTAAAGAAGCAGAAATCCAGGCGAGTCTGCTAAATTAGGTGCTTGAGTGCTATTTCATCCTCCCGTCTTCTTGAATGTAGATTTTATACATAGCGAATCACTTTGTGTACCTGTCATAATTTTTCTTGATTGCATAATATTTAATATCCTTAACAAGATCAAAGCTAATGGCACAGTTTGATTGGTCCACATCATAACAGAATCTTGTTTGTGGAAAAAATCTGGTTATTGATATGAGCATACATACAGCTTATGTTAAGGCTATCCGATCAGCACAACACTTCATCTACATTGAAAACCAATATTTCATAGGGTCTTCTTACAACTGGTTATCTTACAAGAATGCAGGTATGGAACTAAATTTATTGTTGAGCCTTGCTAAAATATTTTGCAATTTTAAAAATAGATTTCTATTGTAGTTTTTGCTTAGCATTGTTATAAAAAATGCAAATTTATTTTTTAGTGAAAGTGGATTAAGGTTTAGTTTGCCTTTGTACCCAAAAGGGTAAGGAAAGCATTTGTGATTGAGCCTTATAGGTGTGATTTATGAAGTTGGAGCTTAGCACAGTGCTATCTGATTCTTGTATCTGTTAAAAAGTGTTATTTTAACAATATCAAAAGGCACTCTTTATCTGACCAACCATGGAAAGGATACAACCTTAGCTCTCAGATCAAACTAAAAGCTTTGAATTTTCTTGTTACTCAGCCACAAGTCTTTGAAAGAAATTGATGTCCACGGACATTACTATTATGAAAAGAAAAAGTGTCAAACACCAGTAAATGATACTCTTTATATTAGCAACTATAGGTCTGATAAGGAAACAAGAGGCTTAAGCTGCCTTATTAATCCAACACTAGTCTTTGAAAGCATTTGATGTTCATAGACATGTCTATTTAAAAGTTGGCTGTACCATTACATTGATTTTTGCATTTCTGAGAATGTGTTTCCTGTTCTTCATTTTGCGTCATTGAAAAGATTGCCCTTTCTAACCTGTTTTGGCCTTTGGGGAACATCATAATTTTTGTCCTAGGTAATCCTTGCTGGAAGGAAAATCAACAGTACACCTTAAAATCAATGAGCAGATGGGCTGATCTAGGAGAAGTGTTTAGTATTCCTTTAGATTTTTAATATCCTTGACAGAATTTTTTAAAATATTTGATTAAGTTTAAATTCCCTTTCAATTTGATATTTCTAATATTTAATAAATAATATCACTCTATCTTTTGTACTGTTTGTTGCTGTGGAGAAGGGAATTTGCTACCCTCGAGATTCATAAAATCTCAAGGTACGAAATGGCCCTTGGCCCACCTCACTAAACTAGCGCTTTGGTGAGCTAGGGTGATAAAAAAGACGAGTTGATTAAATTGAACACAAGACGTAAATGGAATGCAAGGTGGAATAAAGAAACTGAAATAACTTGACTATACTAACAAACATAACTATTCTGACTATTGCAAACAGAAGAGCAAATTGTCAAGACCCACTACTCGACTCTGTGAGCTCACTGTCTTGGATGTTAGCTCGAGTCTAGGACTACAACATGGATATAGGATGATAGCGCGACGTGCCTATGTCCTGTACGGACGGGGTACAAAAACCAAAATAGGAAAGGTACAAGACAAATATTAAATAAACAGAAAGTACAAGTCTAAGAACAGGAAACATAAAGATAACTAAGCTAAAGAAATAACTATTATGAGCGAAAACAAAGGAAAAATAAAGCTCATAGATAGGAGGTAGAAGAATCCAAAGATCTTTTGCTCCTTCCTCCCTTGAAACCTGCACACAAACAAAAAGGGAAAATTTTGAGGCTGTTTGGAGTCCTGCCTTAGTTGAGTCCTTGTTTTGGTGTTTCCACCTCCACAACAACTAGATAGATAGATAGATAAACTCGGTGATATATAATCGATAGACAATAGATGATAAAATTGACAATAAAGTAAATAACAAGAATGCGATTAAGACACTACGATATGCTCAAATGGAATGAGCTAAGGTGAGATGAGTGAACTCCCCTTTGAAATCACACATCCAGAGCTTGATGCGATGAAGGTGAGATATTGATGAAGGTGGTGGAGTTGAAATGTGAGAGTGCCAAAACGTTGTGAGAGTTGTCCAAGATGACGGAGGTTGCCAAAAGCCAAGAATCACTGAGAAATGAGACCCAAAATGCAAGAAGCCCTAAATAAAGGCAAATTGTGATGTTTTAAGCTAACCAAAGGATTCTTAATGTCAGTTGGTAGTTGGAAAAGGAGTTACACTATAGAGACAGCTGTTGAAATGTCTCGACAACCACTTGCACGTCTTCAGATTGGTCGGACGAATGTGCTGTGTGTTGGTTAAAAGTTTTGTAAGTCACTGTGACCACAACTTGCAAAATTGTAACTCTGGACAACGTTACATGAGATTACTCTCACCTCTCAGCAATAGGGGAGGCTTCCTTCTAACCATAGGTGGCTCCAACAAGGACTTAACTGGAAATTACAAAATAGGGCGGTTCTCTTAATCTATTCCTCTTTTTTCAAGAATGATTTTACAAACAACTTATGAACAACACTAAAACTTAACAAAAAGTACCTATTGCTACGATAATATCGGTGACTCAGGGATGGACATAAGAACAACACCAAAGGCAGTGATGTTAGATGCCTAACAGGAATTGTATTGTTTCATATAATGCCACAGTAATCATTCAATGGTAGTGCACAGATATAAATCAAGAATGATATAACATGAATAACCAGAAGTAACACAAAATCACATAATACAATAAATGACAGAATGATATCTCTTTAATAGCATATTCATCTCCAATATCCACACCCTTGAATTGTCCCGTCCTACATACAAATAGTGTTTTTGCTGTTGGTTAAGACTGCCAACTGTCAGCAACTGACACCGTTTTGGGACAACCATTTTATTATACTTCCCTTAACTAACAAAAGTATTATTATTGATGGCATAACAAATGCCTACATCATCCCCCCCGAAAGTTGTCATCTTCTAGACAACAAAAACAAAATGGGAAACAACTAAACATCAATAAGTCTACTAGGACGGGTGAGAGGACGTCCCTGGAGTAGCAGAGGTGGTGGCGCTTGGGATTTGCTGGTGGAGAATCCTCAGGTCCCTTTTTGCAATCAGTTGCTTCTCACATGTTGCCTTCAACAATCTCAAGGCATCCATGAGATCCTTCTCGTTAGTTCCCAGCTGTTGCTCTTTCCCCACTCGTGCCAACTTCTCCAGTGGGAGCTCATTTTCCAGCTCTTGCACTCTTATCAGTAAGGCAACCTCTTTCTCCATAGTAAGGGCACACTCTTCTTCTGCCTTGCGAGCCGTCCATGTAACCTGCTGCAACTGTAGGAACATGGCTCTAAAAGCCTCCTCCATCCTGACGAGGGTACTCATCATTGCTACATGCCCTCTGTGTCCTGGCAAAATATGTGGTGTACTCCATGCCTGCACTCTCTCTGGTATCTCAATCTCTGGTCACCCTTGTTCCATAAGGCACTCAGTGAATTCCGTGTTGCACTCTTTGGTCATGAACCTCAAGAGTGCCTCAGCTGCCAAGGTTACAGACCCTATGTCCAACCTCCTCGCCCAGTCTGCCATGTCTCGTGTGGCTGTTGCTATGGCCTCCAGCTTTACTAAGAACTATTGTGCGGAATCCTCAAATCCTTGACTAGGACTTTCGCCACCATCCGTAATTCCCCCTTTTGGTTCTCCCCTATGTTGACTTCCCCCATCTACCCCCACACCCTCCTATTGAGCTTGGGTAACTTCCTCTTCCTGATGTCTCATCATGAGCGTGGGTGAGGGTGGTGGTATGTCATGTACCTCCATCAAAAACTTGGCCAACAGGTTGTCGGCCTCTGCATTCTTATCTCCTCCCTCATCTCTTCCTTTCATGGTAAGGGCTAGCACTGCTGCCGCAGGTGCTGAAGTGGTGACTATGGTGGCTGGAGTGACTACTCCTGTTTGAGATGTCGGAGTGACCACGAGTGCAATAGGT
This sequence comes from Thuja plicata, assembly GCA_018584345.1. NCBI lineage: Eukaryota > Viridiplantae > Streptophyta > Pinopsida > Cupressales > Cupressaceae > Thuja > Thuja plicata. The sequence continues at coordinate 1,382,118 of MU227524.1, forward strand.
TGGGCTCTTTCAATTTTGTGTGACGTGGTGGTACTGATAGTGTGGGCCCCTCCCTTGCGTGTTCTAAGATCCACCAACTTGATCTTTGAAAATTGCACTGGGGGGACCAAGTGTGCCATAGATGACAACTAAGATGGGGTAAACTACACTCTTTGTTCCCCAATCTGGAAGCACTGGCGTCTTTTCTAGGGGCCCCACTCCTTCCTCTAGCACTATCCCTTCTCTTGATGCGTTATCTCCCTATAGTGCCATTCTGTCGTTGTCGACTGCCATTTGACTTCCTTCTCCCGCCATCTCGCTACCTCCCCTTGGTACGGCTCCCATCGGTACTACCTCCTGTCATGTTTCCTCCATCCGTACGACTAAATCCTTTGTACGACATCTCATTCCTGGGTGATATTTGTCTCATCTAGCACTTCCAACCCATTCTCTGGCAATGTGCCAGGTAGGGGCCCTATGTTCTTCTCATGCGCTTCCCCTTATGCCTTTTTATGGCCTCTAGTACGGCAAGGTTCCATGCGAAACTCATCCTTCTCGGAACTGTTATTGGAAGAAGAGGATGTCTGTTGTGCTGTTTCCTCCACCTCTTCAGAACTACCATCCCCTTCTTCTGTCTCCTCTGTGCTCGTTGTGACCTCCTGCCTGACTTTCTTCCTCAAGGGTTTGAAACTACCCGCTGCGAAGGTATCTAAATGCAACAAGTAATTCATGGCGGGTTTATATGGCTCCACCCGGTTTGCTGGAACATGCGCACGTCGGTGTTCAGGTGCTACTTGAGTGCGTAACGCCTCAAGAAACATGGCAATGGCATCGTGCGACATATAAAATGTTCTGTGTTTGAGCCACAGGAATTCCTTCATACGATCTTACAAGTATTGTCCCCAATTGTAGACCTTGTCGTTATTCAGCTCATTCATTAACCTTAGCATCCATATGGCAATATCGGATGCTCTACTCCCACCTGTGAGTTTTTTCTTCGGTAAGTCCATTATGCACCTCCACTCTGGAGAAGTTATGGAAGATTTCTTCAATCCTTTGCTGTTTCTACTACTCCACAAGCTGTCCCATTGCTTTGCTGTGAGGTCCTTCCTGCATATGCCTTCTAGCAACAATTTCTTGTGCTCTGCAGACATCTTTAAAGAGGGTTTGGTTGCCGAATGTCCTTTATTGGGCACCCCGAATACCTTGTTAAATTCTTTGGCTGAGTATGATACAATCACCACTTGATCAAAGTATTGTTGTCGGGTAAAATGTAATTAATGTTGTCGGTTGGGAATTAGTTAGTGACCAGAGGCTAGGGAGTTGACGCGCGGTTACCAACTGTCGCGTCCCTTCGGTCCTTTATATTCTGTACTACCTTTGTGTAAGATAGCATGTTATGCTATCTTTCGTGCATAACATGCTGTCTTACCCAAAGGTAGTACAAGAAAATAAAGGACCGAAGGGACGTGATGGTTGGTAACCGTGCGCCAACTCCCTAGCCTCTGGTCACTAACTAATTCCCAATCGACAACATTAATTACATTTTACCCGACAACAAGTATCTTGTTGTAGACCTGTGTGCTTCTGTCATAGCCATGAACCATGGTGCGCAATAATGGCTCAAAATCTCGAAGGGTTAAAATGGGCTTGTGATATTGCTATCAGGATTCAACTGTGTAGTTTTTGAGTCAAACTCATTGACCCATAATTCATGAGTAGTGGTTCACATGGTTCTCATGAGGTAGTTAAAATGGGCATAAAGCCAATTTTATCTACCTCAACTTTTCGTATCGAAGCCTTCAAGGGTCGTTCTTCTTGAGTACCCTACCACCAGGCTCTGCACTCACTCACTGTAACACTTTCAAACATGATATTATCTGCTGTAACCTGCTCATTTTTATCCTTCTGTATCTTTGCCTTCTTGCTTGAAGTTCCCATTTGAAATGCCGCTATTTGTGATTGTAACGGTTTCTTGGCTATGGCTCCAGCTTTATATTTGATATCGTAACTACCCTTTTTAGGGTTACCATAACTACCTTTCACCATATAGAGAAAGCCACGTAACTCCTTATCCAAACCGTGGATTCTCTTTCGCAAACTATGTACCCTACGCAACAGTTGTTGTACGACGTCCATCCGGGATGTACAGATGAGGAGATGACTTCCCTTGGTGTGACTTCGTCCTCTTCCACCGTTTTCCTTACTGTTCGTACGATGGTGCTGATTTTTTCTCACCGTCGTACGACTACCATCCGTACATCTACCATCCGAATGGCTATCGTCCATATAGGCTGTTAAGCTTCCTTCTACTCCCTGGGCCGTACGGCTCTGTGATGCTCTCTTCAACGTACGGAAGAACTTGGCCTTGCACCGATGCCGTCCCACTTTGCCAACCAAGATTGATTTCTGCTGTCTATCGCCGTACGAAACTAAGCTTTTTCTTGCTTGTACGCCTATTAATCGTTGCTGTACGATGTACGACTTGCTTTGTAGGGTGTGTGTATGGCACAAGCCCTTCATTCCTCAATGTGCTTCTCTACTTGGTTTTAAGTCCGACTAATATGAATGTTTACTATGCTAGAATAGGTGCGCTTACCAACCTGGACGACGAGACATGATGAGAATGATGGAAGAACTAAAGGCTAAAAAATGGACTAGTAAAGAAAGTAATGAACTATGGTTTACGGAGTGCAAAATTGATGGGCACATGAAAGGTAATTGTCCTAAAATGATGTTTTGTGAGATTTGCCAAGTGATTGGTCATTCAATAAAGGAGGGTCCATATAATTTGAAAACTAGAAGTACACAAGTACTCCTCACTCAGGGAGAGTCCACCCCATGGAAAGCACAAAATGTATCACCAAGTGGTAATGGGACTCAACGAGGAGAGAAATTTCAAATACACTACGACTGCAAAGGACGTCCCATCATACAGTGCCGACAATGTAGCAAATGGGGACACTTTGTGAGAGACTGCCAGAATAAGAAACACAACGTACAATTATTGTGTAGATGGTGTGGGCCAGGTGATCATGAAGACACCAACTGCGCAAATCAGAAGGGTATTAATATTTTGGAAGTTGGACAAGATGAGGCAGTTTTGACAATCATGAGAGCCCAGACGAAGAAGGCAGTGTACTCAGACCCTCGTACAAAGGAGCGACTCCAGGAAGTGAGAGCAGAACAAATGATGGTGAAGGAATGAATAAGCTCCAATGGAACTGCAAGTATGTCATTACGATCAGAGTAAAAAAACAACATAGTTTGGCAAGTGGTTTTGACAACTGTACCCATGAAGGTGGCAAACCTTGTTCAAACTATGCTACGATTGAGTGGCAATTAATAACATAGTCGGTGATGAAACACTTAGTCAGAACCAAGGGAAGTCACACGAGGAACCAAGAGAAAAACCATCACCTGACGGTAACTAGGCAGTTGATCCCATGTTGTTGACGATGAACATCGGGAGGAAGCCGGTCGTGGTTGAGATGGAAATAATGGTGAAGAAGTTGACAAACACAATCGTTGATGGAGGCTCAGGAGTATGCACTGTCAGAAGATATTTGGAAGTGCCTTGGAAGACCAACTCTCTCGCCACCAACCTTCCACTTGGTGGTGCCGACCAACATGGAATTGAGTCGTTGGGAACATTGACGACACAAAAGGTAACAATTGGCACACAATGCTTTTTACTGGATTTCATAGTTATCCTATTGGAAAAGAAGGCGTATGACACACTTCTTGGTAGAGGTTGGCTAATTGCTGCCAAGGTGAATCACAATTGGAAGCGGAACACACTCCTGATTGAGAGTAAAGGGGGGAAGTACGTCATCAACCTGAGGAATCAAGCGGTGAATGAAGAACTGGCATCATCCGACTCGGAGTCTCGAGATGGCGAGTAGAGTACGGAAAGGAAGAGAATGAAACCACTGACAAAGGGGTACTCGAGTTGGAAGACTGCTCAGAGGATGAGACAAGTTCTCTGAATGGGCTATTTGACTGGTAGATAGAAGATTATGAAGTCTCCGATCTCGAGTGCAACATGCTACATATTCGGGAAGCGGAGGAAGTTGGTGGAAGAACAAAGAACGCTACTTTTCCCCTGGAATACAATGAGAATAGAGAGGGAGTGGCATATAGGGAAGATACACTAGCACACCAAGTGTCATACCAAGAAAAACAGTCGACAGGGATTATAAAAGTTCACCAGGTGGACAATTGCTTCCAAAAGTGAGGAAAACAGGGATTGAGCCAAGAAGAGAGAAAGAATTGATTGAAGGCAAGTATAAATCGAAGGGACAAAGGGAAGTTGATAACTGTACAAAAGGAGAACCACCCCGTATGGAAGCCACACAGTGACATGTAAAGTCACTTAGAGAACAATGGAAACAACGCACAAAATTCAATGGGAAAACAAGGGAGAACGACGTATAGCATAAAGATCAGATTGAAGGACATATGGAAATTGCCATGCCACCACGTACCAAAGTCCCATTTGTAAATCGTGCCAAGGAATCATCAGCCGTACGGTATATGGCGAAAGTACAAACCAGACTGATCATATGTCGTACGAAGGGAAATGGACAAGGAACAAGTAGGCAAGTTGAATGCACAGATAGAGAAGAGACAAGTATGCTAGTTGACCGCACAGTAACAAGAGAAATCACCAAGGAGAGAACACAAAAACCAATGCAGATGAACAAAGAGGAAGTGGAAGCACAAAGGGGAGCCGTTTGAAGGGAGGAGGAACTGTACAGTACAGAGGTAGATCCGTACGAAGGGAGGGAGAAGCGAGGAGAAGCCACACTGTGACCGTACGGCTGCTAGGTCAAACATCCATCACGCAGGAAGGGAGACACTGTGACCGTACAGATTGTACCGTACGGTTGCCAGGCCAAACATCTATCACGCAAGAAGGGAGACACTGTGATTGTACGGACTGTACCATATGACTGTCGAGACAAACAATCCTCACCGCACACAAGATCACTGTATAGCCCGCATCTCCCACTGTATGACTTGAGGTTGCAATTGTACGATATATTTTACTCCTATATCTGGTATGCATTGCAATTTGTATTATTATTTCATGTATGTAAATTACTAGGTATAGTAGTAAACATGGTCTATCATTGTCTATCTTTGTTGATCTTGCTTTTGTATGCTTTGGGATATTTCAGTTTGGCTGATTTAACTAATATTGACTATAACAACTGAACCTCAAGGATTGTCATTGAACCTATTGAAAAAGGGCCAAACTTATTGGGCTGAATCTATTAATGAAGTTTAAGATATTTACTGTGACATCAACTCATATTTTTTTACATTAACTCTATTTGCCAGCTTCTATGCTTTGAAATTCATGATGGACATAGTAATTAGTGGTAGTGCACTCGATTAAGATGTTTGTAATTGATACTAATAATACTTATCATCATACAAAAACTTTTTGTTCTGAAATTTTTTAGGTTGTAATTATGCGGTCAAGTGGTTTTAAGACCTAGATCATAGAGATCATATAGGGTACTAAATTTTGAAATATTGGGAACATTGGGAATTGAAATATCTTCTTCATATTATTTACATATTTTTTAATTGATTATGTGAAAGATCCCTGATGGATTCCTGTTTCTGATCTGCTGTAATTTTTATTTAATAAACTAGGTTTTTTGTAATTTTCTGGTGATCTTATAGAATAGACAGAAGTGCAGAAAGGGGTTTGTTTCTT
>MU227524.1:1396023-1411973 GCA_018584345.1 Thuja plicata
TAAATATCTATCTAATCCATTCATCCAATATTGTCTATATATGGTGTCGAATTAATCCACAAGATTGATCTAGTAGCAAGATGTACTTTCATGTCAACTACCCATGAGATCAGTTAGCAAGTCTTATTTATACCGTTGAGTGATTTAAAGCCAACATGGACAGCTAGCAAGTTAGGGCCTTAACTTTGCGACTCTAGCTTGATACAATTTTGTTCAAAAACCTATGAATTTTTTTGATTGCATAAAACATAAAATAAGGATAAAAAACCTTGTGTGGTAAAGTAGGCGTCTGTTGCAAGAATATCGAGATGACATCTTATTGGTTAATTTTTCTTTATTATGCTAAGAGGCATGTTGGTACCCATACAAAACTCAACTTTCATACCTATTTTCTTTGTGTTAATAATTGATCCTTACTCTTGTTTCAATCCAAAATATTCTAGTTAGCCCTTGCCAGTTTGATAGATCTCCTTGTCAAGATTTATGTACTTGAACTGACACTTTTGTAGGGTGATGACAATGTTATCAAAGACAGTGGAAGATCATAAACATGTGAGAGCAGAACACGGATAATCATAGGAAATAATTAAGAACAAAACAGAAATATGGCAACATGGTTGACAATTTCGACCCAAACTCCTGCTTTTGACTTGAGTGTTGGTAAATTCCGCCCGCTGCACTTTTTCTATGGCTAAGCCATTGTGTTTTTCTGCCCAAGTTCAAGAAAAGTAGCAAAATAGATGGCTTGCTTCATCCAATCTTTTGCCTCAGCATTTAACACAATAGTGGTGCACAGTTGTGAAGGCTTAATCACTAGTCGTCTATAATGTCCCCTTTTTCATGAGCATGGGAGTTTGAGGGATTAGCCTATTATTGTGACCCTCGTAGGCTAATTATTGTGGATAGAGGGTCTTCTGAGGCAAAGGCTTGGTTAATGGAGGTTTTTGTCTTCACCAGAATTCAGTATGTTCTAGTTTGGTCTTCGTTTGGCTCTGATTGGACTTCGTTTGGGCTCCGTTCTTCATACTTACTATGTGATGTCCCCAATTTAGCAGTTGTTAAGGGTTACAAGTTTGTTTGCCCATCATAGCGACCCTCATGGGCTAATGCTTTGTTTTGAGGGTCTGTCAGAGAGGACTTACTATTTTGGGTAAGTCACCCGGTGCCAGTTTCTATTTTGGTATGATGGATTCTAGTGTTTTAGTGTCAGTGTATTGCGGGATGAGATTAGAGTGATGCATTCAATCTTCTTATTTACTTAATGATGGAGTTATAAGTTATATCATTGATATTAATGATATCTTATATTTTAATGATACTTTTTGATTATTAAGCTGAATATCATTGTATACTTTATATCCTAAGTTCTAATGAAGGAAGGCATTTAAGTTATGAGAAGTGTTTGCTTGAAGATATGAATTCGAGCCTTGTAGAGAAAGATGCCTCTTTGATATAAGACTTTCGAAACATTTGAAGGAGATGATCTTACGCATGTTATTGAATTTCTGGGAATGAAACTGGTGAAGGGTTTGAAAGGTTTTGTGCTTATCGAATTGTGAATTCGATCAAGTTAATTCAACACTTTGAATTGGATGTGTTATCCAATGAATTGTGTATTCGATTTACAATTGCTGTGAGGAGATTGTATTGCACCTTGGGTTACGCTGATCAGAGAGGCTGTGATTGACACTGGCTTATATTGTATCGCGGGTTGTGAGAAGGTCTTGAAACTTTGTTTTGGCAACGTTTTTCCTTAGCTGCAGCCGCTTGGCAGACATCAGCGATCACTATCTCCAAACGCGTGGATTTGGCAATGACTTGCAAGCCATCTGGAAGTGCCGCGACTAATACTTAAACTATGCGGCCAACACTCCATAGAGATATCACAAGGTAGCTTCTGCAAATTACTTTGGTTAATGTTTTCGATGGTTGTTTAAAGGGATGTAATGTCGTATTATATGATATAAAGGATTCTGTAATTGTGTCCAAAGAAGTAAGCCTTTCCTGGCGACGTCTGTTAATTGTTTTTTAAATATTGGAAAATGTTTAAAAAAAAGTTCTATATTTGTTTGCAAAACAAAGAGTATAGTTTATATTATCTTGTGAAGCAAAATTGTTTGAAATTGCAAAGAAGAGCCAGGCAGGCTCATCACAGTGGTATCAGAGCAAAAATCTTGCCAGTCTGTAGGGTAAATTGGGTCTGAATTATGGACGGTGATAGATTTAGACAGGGATATCATTACACTCGCAGGGGCCGTAATTCACCACCACCTGGTGGCTTGGAACAGGGGAATATGGGAGACAGGATCCCAGATAATGCAGGCACTGATGATGATAGCGAGTTGACTGTGGTATTCAGGAATATTGCTCGCAGTCAGTAGGAGCTGGCAGCTCGCCAACGATAGATGGCTACAGTTCTGCACAATCTTTCAGATACTTTGCAGCAAATTACTTTGTCCTCGAATCAGGACAGGGACAAAGATCAGAGGAGTGTTTCAGCCAATTCACAGAGCTCTAGGATAGATTTGACAGGTGCATAGGACAGGCCTTTGCGCCCTACCTTCTTGAGACCAGAGGCAGACACTGTCAGTTTTGATGATGAGGCTTCCTTTACAGAAGACATTTTGGCTTTACACACTGAATGGGACGCTTTACCTCCTGAAGTAAAGCAACATCTTAATTTCGATCGTTTCATGACTCAGAAATGAGAATGCTCCAAGGGAAGAACAGAGGGACGTCACAAGCACACAAATCAGGATCTCAAGCAAGCAACCAACAAGATGACATTAGCACATTTTGATGGGAGTGGCAGGATGACTGCCAGAGCTTGGATACACAAGCTGGATACTTACCTTTCCTTGTGTCCTATGTCTGAAGAGGACGCCACTCGATTTGCTGTTTAGCATCTTGATGGTTTAGCACATGATTGGTGGTACCATGGATTCGTATCATTGCACCATGACCAAATTGTAACCTATCAGGACTTTGTGGATGGGTTAGTGGAGCGGTTTGACAGGAAGGACCCGGAGTCCTACTTCAAAGAGCTCGCACAGCTGAAGCAGACAGACAGCCTGAAAATCTTTGTTGGTGAATTTCAGAAGGTTTTAGTTATGGTATATGACATATCAGAGAGGAGGTGAGTCATGTTAGTCATTGAGGGGTTAGTGGAACCTCTTAGGGGTTGGGTCAAGTCATTTGACCCTAATTCATTACAGTTAGCCATGAAGAAGGCTAGAGATTTGGAGTTTTCAGCTCCAAGCAATAATTTTCCTCCTAGACCATCAAATTACTCTTCTGATGACAAGGCTGTCCCTAAAAAGAATGATGGACCAGAATTCAAAAAACCAGTGACAGGGCCTCTTGATCCTGAGACACTTAGTGATTGGAGGAGGAGGAGATTGTGTTTCTACTGCAGGGGCCCTTATGAGGAGAAACACAAATGCCCATTGAAGCCTAAATGTAGAAATAGGCTCATGGAATGGTATTATGAAGATGAACACCATGCTGGTTTTGAAAGACAACAAATTGATCCGGAAGAGGATGTCTTGGAAGAGACAGGTAGTAGTGAGAAGTTGGAAGAGGATTCCCACTTTAAGGTTGTATATCTTTCTAGCATGCAGAAAGAGGGTTCTTTCAGGATGAGGGGCCTCTTAGCAAGGCATCGGGTCATTGCTCTTTTGGATACAGGGGCTACGCATAATTTTATTGATTCACGATTGATCTCCAAGAGGGGGAATACAAATTGAGTTTGAGGGTATTAGGGTGAAGGTGGTAGATGTTTACACCTTGAAATGTGACAGAATGATTCCAGATCTTCCCATGAAATTGAACAACTATGAGTTCAAAGCTGATTTTTATGTGGTTGACATGGGTGGCACGGATTTAGTCTTGGGCATGAGTTGGCTACATTCGATTGAGGCCTTTTATCTCAGCCTCAAAGATATGGAGATGAAGTTTGAGGTGGATGGCAAGAAACACATACTCAAGGCCATCAGAGAGGAGAGCTTGAGGACTATGTCCCTTAGGCGGATACAGCGTCCCATACGACATGATGTAGTTGAGTGGGCAACAGAGTGCACGATTCTACCCACCATTGAGGAGTCAGGAAAATCAGCTTATCATCCTGAGATACAGGAATTGATAACTACACACTCCAAAGTGTTTAGTGATTTACCACATGGCAGACCACCTGATAGGGGAATAGAGCATATTATTGAGCTGGAGGAGGGCACTAAGGCCATCATGATTACTCCTTACAGGCATCCTAAGCGCCCGAAGGATGAGATAGAGAAGACCATCCAGGAGCTGATTTCCATGGGGCATATTAGGCTTAGTAAATCACCCTTTGCTTCTTCAATGATTCTGGTAAAGAATAAGGATTGTACCCTCAGGATGTGTATAGATTACAGAATGCTGAATCGGAGGACCATAAAAAACAGGTATCCCATTCTGCATATTGATGAGTTGCATTGGGCATGTTACTTTTCTAAGATTGATTTGAGATACGGCTACCATCAGATCCGGATGCGGGAGGAGGATATAGAGAAGACAACTTTCCGATGTCACTGTGGACATTTCGAGTTTTTAATCATGCCCTTCGGGTTGACTAATGCTCTAGCCACCTTCCATTCTACCATGAACAAAGTGTTCCATAGCCAATTGAGGACGTTCGTTCTAGTCTTCTTCGATGACATCTTGATTTACAGCAAGACATGCGATGATCATCTTGCTCACTTGGACACTGTGTTGGATATCTTGGATAGGGCTTCTTTGTATGCAAAGGAGTCTAAATGTGCTTTGGGGATGACTGAGTTGCTGTATCTTGGTCACATTATCAGTTCAGAGGGAGTAGGGATGGATGCAGATAAGGTCCGGGCTATCTTGGATTGGCCTGTTCCTGAGAGTTTGACACAACTCAGAGGGTTCATTGGGTTGTGTGCTTTCTATTGCAAATTTGTTGCTGGTTTTTCACGGCATGCAACTCCCTTGACTGATCCGACCTGCAAGGGTGCTTTCGAGTAGACTTCTTAGACACATGAGTGTTTTGAGAAGTTCAAGTTGATCATGACGACATGCCCGGCTTTGGAATTACCGGATTTCTCTAGGCCCTTTGATCTGCATTGTGATGCGTTTGGTGAGGGCATTGGGGCGGTACTTTCTCAGGATCACCACCCTATTGTATTTGAGTGTCGGAAACTTTGGGGTCTGGAGAGGGTCTTTAGCGTGTATGATAAGGAAATGTTAGCCATTATGCATGTTTTGGCTAAATTCAGGCAGTATTTGGTTGGTAGTAAATTCTGTATCAAAACCGACCATAACAGCTTGAAGTACTTTTTGGGGCAGCGTGATCTCAATGAGAGACAACAGAAGTGGGTTAGTAAACTACAGTCCTATGACCTTGATATCTCCTATATCAAGGGTACTCAGAATGTGGTTGCTGATGCACTTTCTAGGAGGCCTCATTTGGGTTCTATGACCACCATATCTGAGGATTGGAGGCACTTAATTATTGCAGAGTATGCCAGGGATCAGTGGGTTGCTGGTTTTATTGATGGGACCATAGAGGACAACAGGTATACACTTGTGAATGAGTTGATCATTTACAAGGAACAAGTGTGGTTGGTTCTCGGATCGAGTGTTCGTCAGGTGGTGTTGAGATCTTTTGATGACTCTCCCTTAGCAGGGCATTCGAGTTTGTTTAAAACCTATAGGCAGGTGTGGGAGAGATTCACTTGGAAAGGCCTGAAGTTTGATGTGCAGCGGTATGTCAGAGAGTGTTCTGTTTGTCAGCAAAACAAACAGGAGCACACCTATCCTGCAGGGTTACTGCAGCCATTGCCCATTCTTGAGCGGAAATGGGAATGCATTTCTATGGACTTTATTGTGGGCTTGCCTAAAGATCAGGGTAGGGATTGCATTTATGTGGTGGTGGATTGGCTTACGAAGTTTGCCCACTTCTTTCCGATTACAACCACTTTCTCAGCAACACAGGTTGCTGACTTATTCTTCCGGGAGGTGTTCAGATTACACGGTTTACCCCGGAATATAGTAAGTGACCGAGATAGCCGCTTTGTAAGTCACTTCTGGTAGGAGCTCTTTCGATTGTGTGGGCGGAGTTGACTCCCAGTACTAGCTACCACCCTCAGACTGAGATAGTTAATAAGTGGGTGGAGGGCTATCTCCGTAACTGTGTCTGCTTAGCAGAGAGCATGGGTGAAGTGGATCTATCTTTGTGAGTGTTGTTATAATACAACCCATCATATGTCTATTCGGATGGCCCCTTTCCGCGCATTGTATGGTTATGATCCGCTGAGTTTCCTGTATTTTATTTTCGGCGATAGCAGAGTTCTCAGTGTAGGTGATTTGGTGCAAGACAGTCAAGATATTATGGGGACTTTGAGGGATAATATTCAGAGAGCCCAAAATCAGCAAAAGCAGTATGCTGATCAGAAGAGGGTTGCTCGCTCTTTCCAGGTTGGAGATTTAGTTTATTTGATGTTGCAGCCATAAGGGCAATCTTCCATCCGGAAGAGTGGGGCTGAGAAGCTCAAGCCGCGGTATTATGGGCCCTTCCGTGTTGTTAGGCGGGTGGGTGAGGTTGCTTATGAGTTGAATCTGCCAGAGGACAGTAGGGTGCATAATGTATTTCATGTATCGCGCCTTAAGAAGGCGTTAGGCAGACATGTTGTTCTGTCTTCTATGTTACCCCCTTTGGACGATGAGGGAAAGTTAGAATTGGTTCCTGAGGTTATCTTGGAGACTCGTGAGCGTCATTTGCTTTGGTGAGTTATCAGGGAGTTTTTGATCAAGTGGTCCGGTTTACCGATTGAGGATGCCACTTGGGAATTAGAGGACATTCTTTAGTACCCCGGTTTGCAATTGCTTGAGGTCAAGCAATCTTGGGGAGGGAGGACTGTGATGTCCCCGATTTAGCAGTTGTCAGGGGGGACAAGTTTGTGGGCTAATGGGCTAATGCTTTGTTTTGAGGGTCTGTCAGAGAGGACTTACTATTTTGGGTAAGTCACCCGGTGCCAGTTTCTATTTTGGGATGATGGATTCCAGTGTTTCAGTGTCAGTGTATTGCGGGATGAGATCAGAGTGATGCATTTAGTCTTCTTATTTACTTAACGATGGAGTTATAAGTTATATCATTGATATTAATGATATCTTATGTTTTAATGATACTTTTTGATTATTAAGATGAATATCATTATATACTTTATATCCTAAGTTCTAATGACGAAAGGCATTTAAGTTATGAGAAGTGTCTGCTTGAAGATATGAATTCGAGCCTTGTAGAGGAAGATGCCTCTTTGATATAAGACTTTCGAAACATTTGAAGGAGATGATCTTATGCATGTTATTGAATTTCAGGGAATGAAACTGGTGAAGGGTTTGAAAGGTTTTGTGCTTATCGAATTGTGAATTTGATCAAGTTGATTCAGCACTTTGAATTGGATGTGTTATCTAATGAATTGTGTATTCGATTTACAATTGCTGTGAGGAGATTGTATTGCGCCTTGGGTTACGTTGATCATAGAGGCTGCATTTGACACTGGCTTACATTGTATTGCGGGTTGTGAGAAGGTCTCGAAACTCTATTTTGGCAACGTTTTTCCTTAGCTGCATCCGCTTGGCAGACATCAACAATCACTATCTCCAAACGTGTGGATTTGGCAATGACTTGCAAATCATCTGGAAGTGCCACGGCTAATACTTAAACTATGCGGCCAACACTCTATAGAGATATTACAAGGTAGCTTCTGCAAATTACTTTGGTTAATGTTTTCGATGGTTGTTTAAAGGAATGTAATGCCGTATTATATGATATAAAGGATTTCGTAATTGTGTCCAAAGAAGTAAGCCTTTCCTGGCGAATTCTGTTAATTGTTTTTTAAATATTGGAAAATGTTTTAAAAAAAATGTTCTATATTTGTTTGCAAAACAAAGAGTATAGTTTATATTATCTTGTGAAGCAAAATTGCTTGAAATTGCAAAGAAGAGCCAGGCAGGCTCATCACATACTATTTTTAGTAAGTCTTTGGTTGTTCGAGAAGGACCCTTTCTATTTTTAGCAAAGCACTTGGTGACATGGGGATTGACAATGTTGACTCCCTGGTTCATACAAAATTGAAAAATATTAAGTATTCTTGGAGTTATGATGTTTTTAATTATTAATAAAGTTATACTTTATTAATAATTATTCAGTTATGGCACATTATAAAATAAAGTTATAATTGCAATTAAATGAAGGGTCAAGTCATCATTAAAAGGGGGCCATTGGAGGAATTTATTATAACTATCAATTTTAATGAAATATTAAATGTCTTCCCCTAAGTTTTAATGAAATAACATTTTTACTATTATTAAAAATGCTTTTTGGGGAAATTTGACTTCTTGAGCGATTATAAAGACTTTCTAAAGAAAAAATGGAATTCATTCTTCTTGGCATTTTGAAAACTCATGAATTTACTGAGCATTGGAGAATAGGGGCGAGGGTTTCTGCAATTCCAGAGCTTTTTGGGCATTGGAGAGCGTAGCTTCTTCATTGTATCAGTTTCTGAGGTTGTGAGATATCAGCTGAATATTGCTTATCAGTTTGTCTTCATTCAGAGGCCAAGATTGTACAGATTAGAAGGAGAAATTACAGAGAAACATTAATCAACTTGCAGGTTTTAGTTAAAGGGTTGGGCGGCTGCATATTGGTGACAACTGGCATTCATTTCCAGGCCGTACGACTTCTTTTTGGCAATCATTTATTACAAAAAGGAGGCGCCTAGGGTTTGAGGGTGATTTTTGGTCAAGGAAGGCTAAGTAATTTTCAAGAAATTTTCAGAAAGGTTGTGGGATCATTTAGGAGACATTGACATCATTTTGGAGGAATTATTTTCAGTTTTAGATGAGAATCAAACCGTACAACAATTGCTTTTTGCTGGTAGAAGCATAAGAAGACTAGGCATTTCATTTCGGGTATGTATGTGTATTCAAAGGTTTCAAATAAATAAAATATTTAGCTTATGAGGTTGCATGCTATTTTTCCTTTTCTGCATTTAATTTCTATGTTTATAGTTGCATCTTCTTTTTATATCAAAAACTCCAAAAAAGTTATTAAACTCAGAAAAAAACCAAAAAGAAACAGCAAGAGTGTGTCTGCAAACTGAAATTCAGCATTAAGAGGACTTGGGGTCTTTACATCGTCTCTGCCCCACATTTCAAAGATGGCAGACTGTTAAGTCATCTGTGCCTGATTTTCCTTCTTTAAGTCTAATTAACAAAATAGCAAGCCAAACACATTTTGTATGACAAATCATTGGTCTTTTGTACCAAAATTTAAAACTGACAAATGGGTTACTGAATTTTGCTTGGCAAAAGGAAAGATGAACTAACTTATGAAATCTCCACTCAAGTGAAATATAACATGGCAAGGCACATTTTTCATATGGTTTAGACATTAGTTATTTCGACCTAAGATCTGAAAAGTGGTTAATAACTAGAGTGTGCCCCCTATTTACTTCAACATGGGAAAGTCTCATAAGGTGTGCGTTAAGTTGGGTTTAAGTCATTATTTCTTTGTGCCTAGTACTTAAATACAAAGTTAGGTGCACTTTGTGATTAGCGGATCAGGGTTTTTCTCCACTTAAAAGGAAATATCAACCTGGTAATAGGTATTGTATGACAATAGTTCTGGAAACTCAGTCTTGACTTTGTATGGCTGGTCCAGTGAAGAACAAACTCAATGAAACTCATTTAAACATGAGATATTTACATTGCAAGTGTCTGGTAATTACATACAATCAAAAGGTGCCCCATAAACACTTCTTACAACATATTTAAAGGCAGTGGTTCACACTTCATGTTCGCTTGCCCCTTCCTGGTGATTGGTATGACTTACCAGTGGTAGTATGAGCCCTTCAATATTCATCTATTATGTTTACCTCTTCAAACAACAATAGATATTTGTTAGAGTTTTAGGTGACTGTACAACACTCCCAGGATCAAAGAAAGACCAAGATAACTTCCACAAGAGAATCACAAGTAGATTGCATCACAATGCAAGAATGATGAATTTCTAATGGACATGAAAATGTACATAATGAACCTTGGATATATAGGCAAGATGAATAGACAAGATGTTGACAAGTGTCATCATACTATGCAATACAGAACCTATCATCCACATAAAGTGGACAAGTGATGGAGTTATAAGTCCCTAAAAGGTCGAAGATCCACTTGAAGTGGATAAATGATAAATTGATATAACCATCTAAAGCGGAGATGCTCCTAAAGTGTGATGCGATCACTAAGTAACTTAAGTGATAAAGTGTAATCATGACCTAGGTGAGTTTATCACTAGGTACAACACTTAATTACACCAACACCCCCTTAAGTGCAACTTAGGGAGTACACTTATTATGCAATGATGTAATATGGGTCTCAACTACTAGGCCATGTTAGGTACCCATGTACAATGCAAATGCAATCTCTTACAACTGGAGAAAAGAAGAAAACCACAGGAAAAAAATCCTCCCCAAAAGATAGAAAAGAAACAAAAAAATCATGATGAATGAGACACTCTAGACCTCCCAAGGACTACATACATCATGTATATACAATCAAGTATCCCCTGATTGGAAGGTAAAAAAGGAGACAAAAAATGCCTGCCATAATGAAGAAGCTCCAATGTTGACGAAGTATGCTTGGAAACAAAAGATTATCCAATGCCTACAAGCAACACATCTCCCCTTAGGAAGGAACAAGTCCACCGAATGATGGAGAAGCCACTCCATGTTCAATGGAAAGGAGGAAGGATGTCTCCAAGTATGCATATCTGAAAATTGAGTAGGAATCTCCAAGCTCAAACAATGCATAAGATGAGCATGATCGAACTAGACTAAGAAACGTGTCAACCAAGTGAAGGAGGAGACTCGTGAATGTCAATCTCCAAAGAAGAATCTCCTACTATGATGAAGTTGTCATCAAAGAGAAAAGAAACCCCCTCAAGTATATCTCCCAAATCTGCAATATGAGACTCAATAAACAAGTCTGAAATGCCATCCAAGTACTCATCCCACACTGCAAGGTTTGAAACACTATGATCATCCCGCTGAAGAGTAGAATTTAAGTCGAAAGAAATAGGAGGTGGAGTAGGAAGCTCAGTGCTTTTCTTAGGAACACAATGATTGAAGTGTCTAAACTTCTCCACACAAACATTATTCACCCTTGATGGAAGGGAGTGAACATCAGTCAAAGGAACATCATAATCATCAAAAAAATGAGAAAAGGAATACAATCGAGTTGAGTAGTCCACAACTCTTATAGCTATGACATCTGTAGACTACATGTCCCTCATGTAGACATAATCAGGAGAAAACTCTATTATTTTACCTTGTGCACCAAGAGTATTTTGATAAACTAAAAGGAGATTAGTGGTCAAGGATGGTACATAAAGAACATCATTAAATGTCCCCTTGTGATATACCAATGCCGATTAGTCGCCGTACACCCCTCTCCGTCGTACCTCAACTCACCACAGTTTGTACAAATTTCTCTGGCAAATGAAATACTCTTCCCATACGGTTATGCCCACACATCCGTACGGTCCAATCTTTCATAGTACAACCTGCAAGTGCAATGAAGTCTACTTCCACCTGTATGCCAACACAGCCACCTCGTACGGGAGGTTGTCTCCGAGCGGCCACCTCTCGCATACAACACTGTCACCGAATGGATAATTTTGGTACGTCCTAGCCACTCATACATGTACGACCTTCCACGTACGGTCAAGGTCAACCATACGGTGTCTTTGTCCCTTTGTATGAGAAGTCTAGCCTCCATCGTACCACAGTTTCCACTTGTCACTTATGTGGCCCGGATGCCATAGTGTCAAGTACCACACTCGTTCAGATCTTCGTCTAGGTCAATGTATTGCCAATAATATTATGTAGAACAATGAATCAACACTGGGAATATAGTAGTAATGGATTGACACCAACAAAGTAATTACATTTTCAATGATATGAATATCTGTGATGACCCCCTTTTTTAACAGGTAGTGGTAGTGGCTTGGTCAGCTCATCATCGTGACCCTCGTGAGCTGATGCCTGGTTTTGAGGGTCCCAGTTGGCAGATTTGTTATTTTTAGTAAGTCTTGACTTACCATTTTTAGTAAGTCAGTTTGGTCTGTTTCCCTTTCTGGCAGGGCAATATCGGCAGAGGTCAGTTTTCCAGACAATGTTCAGTTTTTACAATTCCTTGGTTGGGGACTTACTATTTATAGTAAGTCTATTTTTGGCATTTGCTATTTTTGGCAATGCAGTGGATGGCTCCATCAATTTGGCAGGATCAGCAGTGGATGCAAATTTTATCGCTGGAGTGCATATTGGTTAATTAACTAATGTTAATTAATAACGATATGTTATTAATTAATATTTAAGTCATATTATTATAATAATACTTTATTATTATAATAATTTGGAAGTTGCTATTCCAGAGATTGGTTAACTGATATATCCTTTTGGAAACTATGGCGTCCGAAGAGTTATAAATACGGATCCATTCTTAGTGCTCATCATCGAATATTGATTATTGAAAATTGTTCTTGGGAATTGTTCGTAGTAATTCTGAAATTTGTGCCCTTGCTGAAGTATAAGGGTCAAATTAGTTTCTCGAAGACTGATTCTTCTTGAGCTAATCATCAATTGATTGCTGAAGTATAATCAATTGCGTTTCCTTGTTACTGTCCCCCTGTTGCCGAAGGAAAGAAGTATTTCTGAATATGTTTATGCACATTTAGGGTGGGAAATCATTCTGCAAATCTGTATAGTTATGTTCATCAAATTATAAATTTGATTTGAAGGGTTTAACATTGAATTGGATCTAGCGAATGGAGTCGACCATCACCATGGCTGAGAAGAATTGGTAATGATTCAAGTGGTGACATTAGTTGCTGTTGCCGCAATTTAAAGTCTGGTAGCTTTCATCACGTAGGAGCTAAAGAATGTGGCTAGTGGCATAAAACGTCACCTACAGTAGCCTCGGGAGTTATACAGCCGCGGGCGTCTTCATTGGCCGTACGCAGGGTTTCATAGTAGAGGTTGATAGTGGCGTCTTCATTGGCCGCGACACCAGCAGCCCATCCGCGTAAGGACACTAGTAAAATACAGTCATTGCTGCAATTGCCGCCAATCATTATACATTCCAGTTTTACAGCCAATCAGGTTCTTTCATTAATTAATGCATTGTAATTGCGAGACGGTTTTTAATAAGTAATAAGTTGGAAGTGGTGTGTTCGTAAATTGTACACACTATGCTCATTATGATAAATAAAGCGTTCATTTCGGCCATTGAATAAAGCATTTCCAGAATTCGGAGAATTGATAAAATTGTTTATTTTAAATGTAACTCATTTTTTGGAGAAGCATTGGTTTATAAATAAACGAAGCAATTACATACATGCTGGTTGAATTGTCTTGCGATTCAGTTGGAAAGATATTATAAATTAAGGTTAGTAGGTAAACTGCATAAAGAGCCAGCCAGGCTCAGTACAGAAACATATAAAGCCAAGAGATGTTAACTTCAAGAACTTAGTAATTTTGGCAAAGGCTTGGAAATTATTAGAGAATTTGAGTAAGAGCTGAACAAGGTCCTTACAGTGGAATTACAACACGTGCAACAAATTGTTTGACAAAATGCCAAACACATGATTTGCACAATAATTAATAGAAATTAGATGGTTTGAAGATGAGCCCAAATTGGGTTCATTACAGTGGTATCAGAGCCATTTTCTTGCCATCCTATGGGTAGGAAAATATTTATTTATGCAGATATGTTGTTATATTTAGAGTGATCAGCACTCGTGGATTTTGGCTATGGATAGATACAGGCAGCTTAGCTCCGATAGTCGGCGCAGCAGTACAGGGAGTAATGACAGGATAGATACATTAATGGAGAGACTTAGGCTCCATCAGCAGAGGATGGCGGCAAGTTTGTCGGATCCAGAGACAGTGGATAAGGCAGCAAGGTACATGGTTTCTGATTTCTGTAGGCTGTCATTGAGATCGCAGGGTAGGAGGCTTGAGCTTTCCCCTACAGGTATCCGAGATGTAGATCCACCAGTATATAGTACGACACCTACTCATGTGTCTGATGATAGACACTTCATGCATAGACAGGTGGATGTGTTCGTAGCCATGGTAGACTGTAGCACTGAGCTTCCATAGGTTGAGGCTTACCGAGTAGTTGCTGTAGTTGGTACAAAGACAGATGCTACAGTAATTGCCTTTGATGGTCCAGATTCTCTCGAGGGAATTGTCGTCGGAGATTTATATGTCAGCTGTCATAGTGTAGCTCCGGAGCGAGAGGCAACACCCCTCTCAGGTGGGATAGGCGAGAGCATGGAGCTACCTTGTGATATTAATGATCAAGGTGTTACAGCTGAGTTGGTAGATGTCAGCTCATTTTTGGGAGTTATTGATTCACATCCTGACATCGATTCAGATACACAGAGTCAGGAGATAGCAGTTGAGCACCTGTTAGGGGATGTAGATGTAGCGATTGTGAACACTTCGAATGATTTATCAGATGATGATATAGGTTGCATAGGGGACGACATTCCTTATCAGATATTGGGCTATGACTCTGAGGAGCTCTTGGATGGGTCCCCGGATCAGGACTCACAGGGACTCTGTTATTGGCAATCCTACTGGGGTTTCCATTTCTTCTGAGGTGGTTGTTGAGGTACCGACAAGTTGGATCACAATGGAAGATGTGTGCGAGTACAGTAGCACACATGGGGCGAGCAGTTTTGATTCAGTCTCCTATCACAGTGCAGTTAGTGGGATGGAGAGCTTGCATAGGAGGCAGGGCTTACAGGGGCATCATGTGTCTAGTCAGCTGAAGGTGAGTGACAGTGACATCTCTTCAGTTGTTGAGCATTTTGATGCGATCCGTCAGATGTTAGCCGCATTTGGTTGGGGTGCTCCTATGTCAGATGAGCACGGTGATAGTAGTCTTTCTCTAGCAGAGATACATGCGCTTCGAGAGGCTGTCAGGGTCTTGAAGCATAATTACATGCAGTTAGTTGCTGACAGGGATTACCTTCGAGAGTGGGAGAGTACTTGTTATGAGACATTGTTAGGGAAAGAGGAGGTGGTTGAGCTTACCCAGGAGCTTGAGGTGATCGTGGACTCACTGCAGTGTACCCAGTTGGCTTTACAAGAGTCACAGTCACGATTGGAGGAGGCGACCGTAGAGTTGGAGCATGTTCTGTCTACACCAGCCCCAGACCCAGTTCAGTTGCACATTGAGGTGGTTGGTGGTGAGTTGGCTTCTACGTTTGGGGATGAGTGACGTAATGATGTGGCAGACACATCCATCCAGGATTTGGGCACAACACGTATAGAGGAGGTGAGAGCATCAGTGGAGACGAGCTCTCACAGTGATTTGCTTCCTACTGCGGGAAGCGAATCTATTACCACATTACATACAGCTAGTGATAGTAGACAGTTGGCAGTGCCACATTTGTAGGAAGATCAGCTGTGGGTTGCAGGGAAGCAGGTTGACGCTTCCACATATAATTTTTATTGCATCGAGACATTTATGGAGTATCTTCTTGAGAGTGCAGACTTGCAGGGGAGTTTGTACCGAGTATCCGAGGGTACTCTCATTCGAGGTTGTTGCACTATACGATGCT
Source organism: Thuja plicata (assembly GCA_018584345.1). Classification (NCBI taxonomy): domain Eukaryota; kingdom Viridiplantae; phylum Streptophyta; class Pinopsida; order Cupressales; family Cupressaceae; genus Thuja; species Thuja plicata. The sequence goes on from MU227524.1 coordinate 1,411,715, forward strand.
TAGTGGGGAGTATTGTAGAGACCTTGGCTACAATGCTTCCCAATAGGGATTTTATGGTTGGGTTTGCTGAGGAGGTTGCCCATGATCCGACCCAGCCTGCAGTTAGGCAGAGTCAGAGATTGGAGCCATCTCCTGATTCCCAGTTTGGTAGTGATGAGCCTTTGATGGAGATTGGGGCTTTCTATGGGCACTATATGGTGAGGTGTGCTCATCATTTTACCTTCGACCCACAGGCGGAGGATTTGCATCGATGTGGGTT
>MU227524.1:1412137-1427404 GCA_018584345.1 Thuja plicata
TTGGCAGAGTTGGTGTTACAGTTGGGCTGAGTTCCGCTGAGTTGTTTCTCCCATCGGCACCTACAGTTAGTTTTCGGACGATGTTGTCCTTGATGTCAGTGATTTGGGTGTTGGTGCTACAGGGGCCGGTTGTGCGCAACAGTGATATTACACAGGCTCACCCTTGGGATCCAGGTGGATTGTGACGTACAGTTGCTTAGGGATTGCTCTGGGAGGGTGGACTGTGATGACCCCGTTTTTTAGCAGGTAGTGGCAGTGGCTTGGTCAGCTCATCATCGTGACCCTCGTGAGCTGACGCCCGGTTTTGAGGGTCCCAATTGGCAGATTTGCTATTTTTAGTAAGTCTGGACTTACTATTTTTAGTAAGTCAGTTTGGTCTTTTTCCCTTTCTGGCAGGGCAATATCAGCAGGGGTCAGTTTTCCAGACAATGTCCAGTTTGTACAATTCCTTGGTTGGGGACTTACTATTTATAGTAAGTCTATTTTTGGCAGTTGCTATTTTTGGCAATGCAGTGGATGGCTCTGACAGTTTGGTAGGATCAGCTATGGATGCAGATTTTATCGCTGGAGTGCATATTGGTTAATTAACTAATGTTAATTAATAACGATATGTTATTAATTAATATTTAAGTCATATTATTATAATAATACTTTATTATTATAATAATTTGGAAGCTGCTATTTCGGAGACTGGTTAACTGATATATCCTTTTGGAAACTATGGCGTCCGAAGATTTATAAATACAGATCCATTCTTAGTGCTCATCATCGAATATTGATTATTGAAAATTGTTCTTGGGAATTGTTCCTAGTAGTTCTGAAATCTGTGCCCTTGCTGAAGTATAAGGGTCAAATTAGTTTCTCGAAGACTGATTCTTCTTGAGCTAATCATCAATTGATTGCTGAAGTATAATCAATTGCGTTTCCTTCTTACTGTCCGCCTGTTGCTGAAGGAAAGAAGTATTTCTGAATATGTTTATGCACATTTAGGGTGCGAAATCATTCTGAAAATCTGTAGAGTTATGTTCATCAAATTATAAATTTGATTTGAAGGGTTTAACATTGAATTGGATCCAGCGAATGGAGTCGGCCATCACCGTGGCTGAGAAGAATTGGTAATGATTCGAGTGGTGACATTAGTTGCTGCTGCCGCGATTTAAAGTCTGGTAGCTTTCATCACGTGGGAGCTAAAGAATGTGGCTAGTGGCATAAAACGTCACCTACAGTAGCCTCGGGAGTTATACAGCCGCAGGTGTCTTCATTGGCCGCAGGCAGGGTTTCATAGTAGAGGTTGATAGTGGTGTCTTCATTGGCTGCGACACCAGCAGCCCATCCGTGTGAGGACACCAATAAAATACAGTCATTGCTGCAATTGCCGCCAATCATTATACATTCCAGTTTTACAGCCAATCAGGCTCTTTCATTAATTAATTTCAATTAATTAACACATTGTAATTGCCAGATGGTTTTTAATAAGTAAGAAGCTGGATGTGGTGTGTTCGTAAATTGTATACTCTATGCTCATTATGATAAATAAACCGTTCATTTCGGCCATTGAATAAAGCATTTCCAGAATTCGGAGAATTGATAAAATTGTTTATTTTAAATGTAACTCTGATTTTTTGGGGAAGCATTGGCTTATAAATAAACAAAGCAATTACATACATGCTGGTTGAATTGTCTTGCGATTTAGATGGAAAGATATTATAAATTAAGGTTAGTAGGTAAACTGCATAAAGAGCCAGCCAGGCTTAGTATAGAAACATATAAAGCCAAGAGATGTTAACTTCAAGAACTTAGTAATTTTGGCAAAGGCTTGGAAATTATTAGAGAATTTGAGTAAGAGCTGAACAAGGTCCTTACAGTGGAATTAGAACACATCCAACAAACTGTTTGACAAAATGCCAAACACATGATTTGCACGGAAATTAATAGAAATCAGATGGTTTGAAGATGAGCCCAAATTGGGTTCATTACAATATCTCTAACTATTAGAATCTTGTCTTCAAGGGAAGACTTCACAGATTTGGACCAACAGGCAGCATAGGGTGAGGAGTGACTCCCACCGAAACTGCAAAAGCTAGAATAGGGAGTATCTTGCACCTCTGAAATGACAGATAATGATAAATTACAACTGGAATCACAAATACAAAGAAAACATAAAAATCCACTATGATTTCCTACAATGCAAATAAAGAGCTCGAGGAAGTTTCTCGAAGGGTTACAAATAGACCGACATACTTTATTTATTATTTTGGCCCCCTTTTATTTTATATCGAAATTAATTAATTAAAGAAGTTCTTTATAATATTATTTAAATTTATGGACCACTTAATTAATTAATTAATTTAATTAAGTCACTTTATTAAAATTGGGAACATTACACCCCTCTCCCATGTCAATAGAACCTTTCCCACAAACCTTCATGTGTGTGTTGTCAGCCATCATATATTGGGAGAATTACATGGCTCAAAAGAAGAGAACATATCCATAGAAGATTCCATATGATGAGAGGCACTTGAATTAAGAAGCCATCTCCCATGTTCAGGATGTGTGGAAGCTATGAGTGCTTGACCTTTCATCTTACTCATGCCATGTGAATGTCTTGTAGTTCTTGACTTGTAGATGAAGAAGTTGCCGATTGTGATGGACGAGACAATGACGATGTAAGCTTGATGTTGTTCTTTTGAAGAATGTGAGTGAGGTCATCAATCTTCTCATTGTAACACTCATGCTCATCATGTCCTAGCTTTTTACAATATGCACATTTCAACTTCTTTATTTTAGATGAATCCTCTTTAGAATATGTCTCGGACTTAGGAGTATGCTTGGAAAGAGAATCCTTAGCTCTCTCATTAGACGTAGGATCCTTATGTTGCTTCTTTCCTATGCCACTTGAAGCCTTTGGAGTGGAGTCCTTTGCAAGAAGTGCTTAAGGTTTTGGAGACTTCAATGTACCCATGTGTCCTAACTTTGCTTGTTCCCTTGTGAGTTGTGCTGTAAATCCATCAAGAGAAGGCATTTTGTGTGCACTACCGAGAGCATCCATAGTTTCATCGAATGTAGAAACAAAAATTGGATAATTTGGACCTAGCTTGGAGAGAATAGAGAGAATCAATTGTTCATCCTCTTTAGTATCCCCACAGTTAGATAACTCGAATCTAAGAGAATTGAGGTTAGAGAAGACGTCCTGAATATTGTCAAAATCACTAGGATTTAGACTCTTTAATTCATTCTCCAACTGGAATTTCCTCATCTTATCTAGATTACCAAAAAGACTCTCTAAGGTAGTCTAAAAATCGTTAGGATGTTCACATGATAGAACATGATATCTCAATTTAGGGGAAATAGACATAATGAGAGTGCCAAGAGCTTCATTTGTTCAATCAAACCATTTTCTCTTTTCAGAGAACTTGTAGGTTCCAGATATTGGCCAAAAGTGATTCTATGCAACTTTTTTCTCAACAACAAAATCTGCATCTGTGATTTCCACTCATGATAGTTATATGGAGTTAGAAGTACAATTTTTGACAAATCCATGATATAATGAAAGACTACAATATAACAACTGATTAGCCACCCCCGCCCAACAATACAAGCAACTTACCCCTTTGTACAAAAGAAATTAGCACTTTGTTTGCAAATTTACAACAATATACCCAAAAGTACCAAATCAGCAATTGACCGAAATTAAGAAATTCTGAAAGAAAATCTGCAAATAGCGCATGAATAGAACTGAAGTGCTCTTCAATACCTTCTTGATGCAACTTGAATCATGAAAAACAGACTCCGGAGCCAAAAGTTTTGAGCTCGGGATTTCAAAACTAAGATCTGTCTTTAACTGGCAAAAATCAGTATCAAACAGCAAAATTACTGAAAGATACCTGCATCATGATGAAGTTGACAAACTCAGCTTTCTGATGATATCTTGATTGAAAAAGTTTGCCTCCATTTGCGAAAGTTACACTAGTTTGAAAAAATGACTATTTTAGGATTTTTGGAGCAAATTAGACCCCTTTAGCACTTGGGGGGCTAAGACAGGGTGGAGTCTTGATCACCCACGTGACCACTTGTTGGACAGAAAAAAAATTATAATTTCCTTTGCGGGGACTGAAAACGTGGGCCCCACCATGCAATGATATCACACAACATCAAAGGCTAGTAGGTTGTAGCTAGTAAGCATATGCAAACCAAATCTCGACACAATTCACAATAGCATGTGGGTGCTACTGTATATAAAGAGCTAAATGACTCTTGACGCTCCCAATGCGGGATTAAAGCTCAAAATAAATTTGGCTGCCAGCTAGGCAAAAGAAACACGCCAGCCTCTGCAAGTGAGAACAAAACACTGACTTCAAAGCAATAAACCACACACAACCAGTGACTAGAGAGAAAATCAGAAATGGTAGAAATATTTGCTAGTCACTAAATATTTTGCCCAATATAAAACTTTTCCAGAACAATGAACTTTTTAATAAATAATAATATTTTTCTTAGATTTGAGAAATAAATTTCCATAATTTGCTGCTCAGTAGGGGCCAAATGGCCTTCCGACTATATTTTTTTTTGCCTTTGATACAATTTTACCTAAATATAGGCGTATTTGTTGTCAAAGTTCTTTGGAATGACCTCTCGGACACATTGGTGATGTCCACACAACTTCAAACGGCACCCAACAACAACTTCAGCCCAAAATCACAACTCTTGAGAAGAAATCTTCATCTTGAGAGCTCTAATACCATTTTAGAGTTTTAGGTGGCTTTACAACACCCCTAGGATCAAAGAAAGACCAAGATAACTTCCACAGGAGAATGACAAGAAGATTGCATCATAATGCAAGAATGATGAATTGCTAATAAACATGTTATTGTACATAATGAAACTTGCATATATAGGGAAGGTGAGTAGACAAGATGCTGTCAAGTGTCATCATACTATGTAATGCACAATCTATCACCCACATAAGGTAAATAAGTGATAGATAAGATAAGATAAAATTATTAATGTTTAGCAAATGACCACAAAAGGGGATCAAAGGGACTGCCGAGTAAAACAAAATACACTAAAGGTGGAAGATCAACTTGAGGTGGATACGTGATAACTTGATATAACCACCAAAAGTGTAATGTGATCACTAAGTAAACTAAGTGTAATCAGAACCTAGGTGACTTTATCACTAGGTGCAACTCTTAATTATACAAACAATAACACAAGAAAAATGTCCATTTCAACCTTACAATCGATTACATCCAAACTTACAAGAAGTACAACCATTGGGATTATCACAATTAACATAAAAGATACAATCTGCACAAAGGAAATGGTATCACTAACATATGTGCCTCTGAGTCGACCTATCAATCCTTAAACAAAATGTCTTCACAAGAGCACAAAAATGTTCGTCCATCAACATCAAAAAACATAAAATCCTTCATAAATGCAATACCCAAAACAGTAGCTTCGATTTGTAATGCATGTTTTTAGGCTTTTGTATATGAATAGGTCCACCCTTTTCTCATAGTGTTTTGTTAGCCCATAACAATTTAATCATTTGGATCTTTGTCTTGCGTGGAATGTTGTTCTGTAATCCCCTTGCATATGGTTTCCATTGTTGTGCTGCATACTATGAAGCTTTGTCAATTGAGCAGGTGTTTTGTAAATATTGGTTTTATGTGTACTGCTTCCATAGCTTAACTTTGATTTCAACAGCGTACTGTTTACATTATCTGCTGGATCAATGACATAAAACATAGTTTATGCCATTACAGCTGAATTTGAGCACCTGCTCCAACCACATCACAATTTCAGTGACTTTTTAATAGAGAATCATGCTCATAGACCAATATGCATCAGACTGAATATATAGCGAGACCATCTATTCATATTGTACTATGTGATATCGTGCACTTTGATGATGTTTGAGATAAACTTTAGATAATATTTTGGCAATTATGTATAATGTTGTCTTTTTCTATCATATTCCATATTGTTAGGAAGCTGATGCTTTCAATTCTATTTGACCAACTTCTCGAGTGATTACAATTTGGCGACACCAAAGTTTATTATTCGTAGTACAATATGAATCTGCACACTTTAAATTTTATCTGAATTAATATTTCTTGGGTGGACCTCTTGTGGGTTAGATATATTTTTCTGTTATTAGTTGTAGGGTACTCATTTTTTATTTTTTAATTATGGCGTTTATTGTAGAAAAGTAGCTGTAAGATGAAAGTTATTCTCTTCATTAAGTTACAGAATTCAATTTTTTAACCTCAAGTATCTAAATCTTATTCCTATCAATGTGTATCTATAACCTGTGACCTGCTACAAAACATGTTGATTTCTTTTAGAATTTTAGTTGCACAGATCCCTCTTCAATTTATTAGTTTTGAGGACCAAATCTAGCAGTTCCATATTTCATCCATTTATTCTTGAGATGGACTAAGGATAATAATGTTGGACTTATAGTTAGTTCTTCGTATTAGATTAAATTTTGAACTGATTGTTCAAGGTTTTTCTTTACCTGTTAGGATTCTTTCAGCATATGATCTCTTATTATTCCGTCATTTGACTCCTAGGTTTTCACATTTTATGACCAGGTGCAAACAATATGATTCCTATAGAACTAGCGTTAAAGGTCGCAAGTAAAATCAGGAAAAATGAGAAGTTTGCAGTTTACATTGTCATACCAATGTGGCCTGAAGGTGTCCCTACCGGTTCAGTTGTGCAAGAAATACTTTTCTGGCAGGTAACATAAATCTGGATGAGCAGTATCAAAAGCATATGTGCATATTGCAATGAAGAACACTAGCTCTTTGGTAAATATGTGGGATGGAAGAGTATTTTTCTCAAATGCTTAAAATATGTTGGTAAAATTGTGCTTTTATGTAGGAAAAATTAATGTAGTTTTATCCAGAAAATCACAATAATGCTTTTATGAAAGTGAATTGGGGAAATACGATCTGTTGTATTTTTAATTCCAAATTTTAAGATATTTTCATGGTTCCACAGAGTTTCTTGATGATGGAATGAGTTTAATATAAGCTAGAGGAAAGGAAACATAATTAAAAGGAAGCTGAAAATCATTAGGAACACTAAGAAGGACAATAAGGAGGTGGGTCTGGAAGTGTGGAACAAAAAGCTGAAATAGATCTCTAATGAATGACATGCATTTTATTTTTTGTGTTAAAGTTGGCTGCATTGGTGTATCTTATAGTTAATGTTTTTATGTTGAAATCTAGTGTTTGAGTTGCTTTTGTGAACTCTATGGGACTGAGACCCTTTTCCCGTTGGAATTATTGGGTATTGAGAGGGGGGGGCGGGCGGGTGGGGTGAATCAGACCAAACAGATAGTAAACAAATTCAACCACTAATCTAAATAACTGCTGAATTACTTTCCAAACTACAAAGCATATAACTGATGTAAACACATAAAAGAAATTAATATCAAGCATCCACAAATTCATCACACATGACACAAATATTTTAACGTGGAAACCCTTCTAAGAGGGAAAAACCACGGTGGGGATGACACCCACAAGCCCAATACTGCAGTAAATGAATTTGCTCTGTTAGGAGCTACAAATACCCTTTCTGAGGGTTCACCTTGTTAGGAGTGATTAGTACACTGTTAGGAGTACAATCATATCAGTTATGGTCTACCTCGCTAAGGATTTCAAACCTCAATAAACAAGTTACCTTGTTAAAGAATTTACAAAAAGAACTTGTTAGAGTTCACCCAGTTAAGGGATTTTGCTTGCTGCGACTATTAGGGAACAACAAGATTAGTGAGTTGGATGTAGCATTGATTGCTTGTCAGATCCAATATGTTCTCTGTACTCAGTAACTGCTCTCTGCTCTTTGTCTATCAACTTTTTGATCGCAACCTCAAATTGAAATCACAAAACCCTAATTGCATCACCCACAACAACTCTTACAACTTACAATTTTCTTTCAATATGAGCAGTTCCCAACATATATACAACTTGCACCGACATAAAAATGATCCTCAAATTACTTTCCCGCGAAAGCATCAAGTGTCAAAGTGATAATCTCGATATATAAACTGTTTTATCATGACCGCGATAGGTCAAGATAAGGTTTGCAAGCTATATCTCCAAAGTAGTCAAACACGTTTTGACTTCTCCAATGCAACACCTCCAATTCGACTTAAATGATTACATCGATCTCATAAATATCAAAACATTGAATTCATAACCTCTATTCCACGTCATCATATCTTTAGGAATCATCGCACATACTATACCGCTCACCGATCTGTGATTAACCGATTGTTACTCAAGAACACAAGTGTTCAACCTGTCTTAATGTCTGTGACAACAAAAACTCCTTCACCAATCAACCAAATGAGTTGTGGTTGGAACCACAACCACATTGCAATCTAAACATGTTGATGCTATATCTGTGACCGCTCCTCATAATTCCACTTCTACCATGATCGCCACCAAAGTGATGTTCTCACTGTCTACCGATCTTCTCGACTTCAATGATTGCATCGATCTCATAAATATCAAAACATTGAATTCATAACCTCTATTCCATGTCATAATATCATTAGAAATGATCGCACATACTATACCGCTCACCAATTTGTGATTAACCGACTGTTACTCAAGAACACAAGTGTTCTACCTGTCTTAATGTCTGTGACAACAAAAACTCTTTCACTGATCAACCAAATGAGTTGTGGTTGGAACCACATTGCAATCTAAACATGTTGATGCTGTATCTGTGACCGCTCCTCATAATTCCACGTCTACCATGATCGCCACCAAAGTGATGTTCTCACTGCCTACCGATCTTCTGGACTTAGCCAATTTTCAGCATTACCTTCTTACCGATTGTATTTTCACTTCACCTGTAGTATTTCATGACTGTACTCGCTTAGTTTCACTGTACTAACTTAGTTGCCATCAATGACAACCAAATAAGTGACTCCTTATGACTGCATCTCAATACCAAGAATCTCCCCCTTTGGCATTGATGGAAAACACATGCTAACTGCTTACAATCGTGCAATCATAATCTCAATATCAACTTATGACTCCCTAACTTATTACTCCCTATACATATACTTCCCATATATGCATATACTCCCCCTTTGACAACAATGCCAAAGGTACAAAAACGAAAATATATGTACACTTAAACAAATATTACTTACATCCTGTCAAATATTACCTTGGAATTTATCTTTGCTGAATCCAAGGATGTTTCCCATACCTTCTGCAAGTATCCCATAGCAATGATTTGCTCAATCAAACTAGAAGCAAGTTCTTCCATGCTATCTAGAGTGCTCATGTCAGGTAAGGTAAGTAAGTCTTTTGCATTCTTCACATTCAATTGCATGACCTCTACTATAGGGGATAAGGATGACCGAAGTTATAGTAGAGTAAGCAGTCTATTTTCTTGCTCATTTTGAATCTGCTTAACCTTGTGTGAAATTTGCTTTACCTGACTACTGCAAATAGTGACTGAGCTTGACAAAGGATCAAGCTGACCGCTTAGGGTCTCCAACTCCTTTTGAGCTTCAGGTCTTCTTTGTTCCAAATCTTGAACAAAATCAGGATACCTCGATAGTTTGGTAAACAATTGACCCGTCTTAGTCAATGTAGTCTTAACTTCCTTTGTCAAATCTGACAATTTGATCCTATCTGTAGTAATCTTCTCCATCAGCTTACCTATCATCTTCTTCTCTAAGTTCTCCTTTGCAAGCTTCACTACAGCTGACTGCAAATTTGGGCCTTGATCTAGAATTGCCTTGATAAGCGTATCCATCTGATCAATAGGAGTATCATGTTCATAATATTCTACCTCAGGCACTAACTCAGCTAAAATGTCTCTTGCTTGCCTTAAGACTCTTTTCTTCTTCTTTGTTGTCAACTGGTCTCTTACAACCTTTTTCTTCATTTGTTCTGAAAATTTCATCAATTCCTTAGGTTTCAATTTGGATATATCGACCGGTGTGGTCAGTGATTCTTCTTCTTCAATATCCTCTTCTTCCTCTTCTGCAACAAGCATCGGTTTCTGTCTCTTCCTTACACTTGTCTCTCCAATACTTAATTTCCTTTTTGTCTCAAGTTCTTCAATATTTTTCTCAATCTCCTTCTGCTGACTTTCTACAGCTTTCTCCTCTTCCTTCTCAGAAATCAATTCCTCTGTATGCTCCATAGGCGATGGTGAGGATGAATCTTCTTTGCCTATTATGTCTACAATTTCAATCTCATCTCCACCTATTTGTAATAAACTGATATTTTGTGCTCCAATGTTCTGCACCAGGTTAGGGACATCAAGAACATCCCCAGTCAACAGATCTACCAAAAATGTGTCATCTCCCTGCATAGGTTCATTGAATTCTGTTTGAACTTGTTTTACTTGTGCTGCTACCTCCTTTATCTGTAGTAGCTTCTTCCATGTCTCAACAGTCTCAATATGAACATTCTGTGTGTCATCAATTAGAAGTCTAGATACTCTGCTCAACATTAATCATTATCTTAGCATCTTCAACACATAGTTCAGGTTGCACTTGGATTAGTGCTCTTTCCATAATCTCTCTGTCCAACTGAAATGCAACACTCCATCTAGCATCAATCAACTGATATAGTTCATCAGGAATGCAAGAATGGATTTCTAAAGGTGTTCTGCCAAATTTGTGAAAATGATACAAAATTGCATCTTCTAACTTTTTCTTGTCTTCATCACTACCCAAAGTGTATCTTCTGCCAACAGTGGTAAGTCTACCATTGTCCTCAATACCTTTTGCAATATCATCTATCTAAGGGGCCTTCTATGTCTCACCACTCTTTTCAGTTCAGAGGCATCCTTGTCTGATTCTATCCTTTCTCCCTCATCCTTATATGTTTCCTTTTGATCATCCTTTACCTCTGTGGATTTTCTCTTCCTCTTGTAAGTTTTCTTTGGAGTAGGAATGCTTTGACCTTTCTTCCTTGTTTATTCCACTTTAGACTTAACTTCACTAGCAATTGGTTTTCTCTATTTGCTCTTCACCTTAGCTTCAGTTTCGGTTGCAACGGTGCAAGATGTTCCTGCATCACTACTTCCAAACTTTTTCTCTAGGCTAGATAGCATTCTCCTTTTTTTTCTTTCAAAGATCGGATTCTTCAATTCTTTTTAAATTTTGGTAAATGCTTCATCATGGGTTCCAAATATTTGTGCTTGTTTGTCTAAGGGTTTTGATAACAACTCATCAACATGTAAAGTTACTAAATCACCCTCTACTTCATATCCCTTAGGAGGAAGCCAATATGTCCTAGGTTCCACTGCTTGCACAATACATGAATCAGTGTCTACTAGAAAACACATATCATTCCTGTACTTTCTACAATGCTAACTGCAATCATTTCTCGTTTATGCATCTTAGATTGGAAATCTTTGAAATAACCCCACATGACATTGTTGAAGTTATCACCTAAGTCTTTTATGAATTCACTTATCTGATTAACTATCGGTTTGTCCTTTGACCATGTAACATTACCTCTACCGGGGAAGACTTTTTAACATAGAAAAACCGAAGTTTGGGTAACTTGTTGAGATGCTTAGTTGCAGACAAACCAGTAATTGGGACGCGTTGTTAGCACAAGCAGAGTTTGCATACAATAATTCAGTGAATAGGAGTAATGGCAAGACACCCTTTCAGATTGTTACTGGCACACAACCAAGAGGTATATCAGACATGAGAGATATTGCTGGAGAAGAGAAGAGAAGTGCTGAAGGAGAAATATATGCTGAGTTTCTGAAGACATTGCATGAGGAAGTGAAACTTAAGTTGGAACAAAGTAATCTGAACTTCTCATCAATCTGAGAAGTTTTACTTATAGTTTTTAATGGTTTAAATCATGGTTCAAAATATTGGTTTTGGCAAGTTATCATCGAGGGCAAAAAAAAAATATTGGAAAATATCAGAGATAAGTCGAAAACTTATCAGGAAAATATCAGAAACTTTAAAACTTGCTTAAATTTAATTAGAAATGAATTTATTTTGTGAAATTCAATAAGTAGATGCATCTAATGAGTCAGTAAATGAGTAAACAAACCAAACAAGCTGATCTAGATATATATAAATGCAAATAGGGTACAAAATCGCATCCTTATGTGGAATGGTGATGGCTGGTAACCATAGTCTAATAGTCTAAAGACTCTAAACTCTAAAGAAAACTTAAAATAGCAAATTGTCTTTGTAAAACATTCAACAAATTTCAAGTAGAATATCAAAATAGTCTAACTCTACATCTTCCTTTTCCCACGAGCTCTACTAAAAACTACTGGAGTGGGAGGGAGTCTAGCCCTAGAAGTCTGATCATGATGTGGCTGTGGTTGTGCCTCCACCCTCTGCACAACTGGTCGTGACTGGACCTCCACCCTGGATGTAGATGGTGTTGATGGTGGAAATGACTCATCATCTAAATCCTCCTCAGTGTCACTGTCCTCATCCTCCTCAATGTCATCCAATCCCACTGCGAATCCACCCTCCTCCATAGCCTGCCTCTCCAAATCATAGATCTCATCCTCTGTGAACAATGGAGGCTGCTCTTGTGATGTCCAATCAAAGTAAGGATCTATGTCATCTAAATCAAGTGGAACATCTGGTGTTGCCTCTGCTTTTCTTATGTGCAATCGAAGGTTATATTGCACAAAGACAAGGTCATTGAGGTGTTTTCGTGATAACTTGTTCCTCTTCTTTGTGTAAATGGCCTCAAACAAGCTCCAATTGCGCTCACAGCTGGATGAACTACAAGGCTGACATAAGATTCGGAGGGCAAGTCTCTGCAGATTTGGGACATTTCCACCCCAATTTCGCCACCAAGCATCTACAAAATAAAATATTAAAGAGTTAGAAAGCAACTTGAAAACATATTTAGTAACTTAGTATTTATCTACTTATCATGCATGTGAAAGACTCCAAAAATCCAAATATTGTAGCTGGGGTTTAAGAGTTTCTTCTTCTCTTTGCCACATCCGAAGATAATAGCTTGCATGTTGCATTCTGGTACACCTCCAATTCGGCCACAATGAGGTCTCTCACTTGAACATCGGGTACCATGCTTTGCATGCAATCAATGAGGCCCTCCATGATCTCTCCATTGGGATCTGAGTAGGATGGAGAGAAGCGAAAACGAGGGTTGAGGAAGTACCCCGCTGCATGAATGGGTTGATGGAGCTGATTGTTCCACCTCTTATCAATAATTTCCCATATGGGGTCAAATTTGAGGCTGTCCCCCTTGTAGAAATTTTTGATAGCCTCTTTGGCCCTATCCATGGCCTCATAAATATACCCAATTGGGGTTTGATTCCCATCTACCAAGCAGACAACTCTAACCAAGGACTCTGACACCTACAATTGAAAAGAGAAAAAGAATATTATTAATCATTATAGAGCAGAGTTACAAATTAATAATGAAACACTTGATTCTTGAATACAAAAAAATTAAATAGTCAATTTTTGAAGTTTGCAAGTTACCTTCACAATTTCTGTAGCAGTTTGGGCAAATTGGTTGTTGAAGACAATGCATGCAACACTTTCTCCATCTGTCTTCTTTGAATAACTTGAGTCTAGCCATGGTTGACTCAAACATTTGCTTCCAAACGCTCAAAGAAGTAATAATACTTTGCAACGTTAAGAAAATCGTTGCAAACCTTGTGATTCCCGCTCTAACCAAATCCTTCCCTTGGGTGTGTTCTCTCATAAAGCGGAGAACCCAAGGATGATTGTAAATGTATTTTGTTATCTTTCTTGCATCCTCTACAACCGGTCTCACCCGATCCAATTTTCCTGTGTCCTCCAAAAGAAGGTCAAGGACATGCGCTACACAAGGAGACTAAAAAAATGTACCATATTTTTCTTGGAGGATCTTACCCGCTGCCACATAATTCGCTGCATTGTCGGTTTTGATTCGCACAACATTCTGAATCCCCACCTCCATCACAACTTGCTCTAACATTAGAGCCAAAGTTTCAGCTGTCTTTACCTTGTTGGAGGCATCTAAGGATTTCAAGAAGACCACTTCATCCTTGCAAGAAATAAAAAATTGATGATGGTACAATTTTTTCCATCCGTCCATCCATCTGAAAGAATGGTGCAGCCAAATTGTTTCCATTGTAATTTCTGGTCTTCTACCACATCTTTGGCCCTAGTAACTCCTTTGAGCAACCTATAAGCACAGAGTAAAATTAATGTTAATTGTTAAGTTACAAGTACATAAATTTGATTAAAAAAATAACTCATTCAACAAAAATAAGTAAAAGTTGTAAAAGTAAAACTGTAAAATATTTAAAAATTAAAACAAGTGAACTAACCTCCCACTTAACTCTCCTGGAGTAGGCGCCTTGTAGCCCTTTCCCGCCACAATACATCCTGTCACAAAATTCAGCCAATGGGGACTTGTGCCAACATTGAAGGGGATGTTGTTGAAATACCAGAAATCAGAACATTGAATGTCAACTTGCCGATGCACCTCACTGTTCCACCTAGTAGCCTCCAATGATGGCTGTGCACCAGGTATATTTCTGTGCACAAAATAACTATCTATTGAAGATTTTTGTGGCAATGGTGGTAGTCTACTAGAACCAGCTGAAGTGGTGGCCGAGGGGATGGTAGATTTGCAGATACGTGGGCCACGAAGAGAGCCCACTATGTCCTCAAGTGCTTCTTCTTTTCTAAGCTGATTGGGATACCTGGTCTGATGCAGTCCAAGCTCGGAGGATCCAAGAATGGACTGTCCAAGCTTGCAGCAACACCAGAACAACACAGCGGAACAACAACACAACACCAGATATATATCAAAACAACTTTATATTATCTTAGTATTTCAATTACATGCAACATGCCGTGCTATAAGGCCTTCCCGGTTAGGGAAAGTTACATCAACAATTCAATAAGATCTCGCAGGATCCAACCTTAACCATCTACCCTATAGCTAAGTGGAAGAAACCAGATCTGAACTTGTGCTCGCAAGCCACCAAGCAATCTGCAATCTCTATCTACCCACATACAACTATCAGCAACAACTTACAATCCTTCAACTTATCAACTTCTCTCCTCTAGAACTGCCTCCTAAACTACAAACAATGAGACAAATATATACAAGAGTCCACCAAAGAGGTCTGTAATGTCCCCATTTTGCGGGCATTAGAATTCGTAAGAATTAGCCTATCATTTGACCCTCGTAGGCTAACAATTATTGATAGAGGGCCTCGTGTGGCAGTTACTCGGTGACTAGAGACATTACT
>MU227524.1:1433785-1461374 GCA_018584345.1 Thuja plicata
GTCAGTTGGCTGTAGGTATGCATTCCATATCTAGTTTCATGTATATGCATTGAAAATACCAAAAAGAACTGCACTTGCATATTAGTTAATTGTAAGAGGTATTGTAAACATCTTTTGCACGCATTCTTAATTTCTTGGCATCATTCAAACTATATCAAACAATCTGAAACACAAAAATCAGAATAGAGAAAGGCAGCATACAAAGTGTTTGACAATATTCCTTGAGCAAAAAAATCAGTCAGTTTGGGCAAGGGATACTACAGTGGTATCATAGCTTGCCTGCAAAGTGTTTGACAAATTGTCAAACATCCAGAATTAAACCACAGTTCAGTGTTTGTCAAAGTTAGAGCCACAAGGGGTTCTTACAGTGGTATCAGAGCTTGCCTACAATAAACCACAGTTCAGTGTTTGTCAAAGTTTGAGCCACAAGGGGTTCTTACAAGGTCGGCACTCAAATCCATAAGAGGCCCAGATTTAGGTCCACACAGACCCCAATGAGAGACCCCATATTAATTAAGCCACGAAAATTAAATGAAGAAGTCGGCCACCAGATCCAACTCCAAAATAAACATCTCAGGCAAAGGTTGACCGAGCAACAGAGTGACTCGGGCAAAGAGCACCCCGAGCAATAGGAAACAAAACTCGAGTGTTAGAAGAGAAACCTGAGCAACAGAAAACAAGCATGCTCTAGCAGCAGAAACCCGAGCAACAGAAACAAGCATGCCCGAGCAGAAAAATACTTCCCAAGCAGCTTCCAAACAAACAAAACAAACTTATTTTTGGTTGAACAGGATTGCCAATGACCCAAAATGCTCCTGCATCATGGTCACAACCCACATTATTTCATTATGATTATTGTTTTAGCAAAATCCAAACTAATAATGGTGATTAGAAAATAATAAATGATTCTTAGAAAGGAAACAGTGGGATACCTTGAGATTCAGAAATGGTTGCCTTCATGGCCAATTTGCTCTTTCCCTTTGCAACTTTTTCTCTTCTCCAGTAGCGAGTAAGGCATTCATCTCTCTTTATTTCTTCCGTGGTAGCGTCACAAACCCTTGTATCATCCCTTGTGATCCCTCCAAGGTGGTATTTCAAACGAGATATGCCTCCACTAATTAGCTGTGATTTTGTTGTGTTGTGTCTCTTGGTAAATTGACTTTGTGGCTGAATGGATATGTTGTTGGTCCTAGATTTTTTTTTTCAATCACAAACTCAAAACTCAAAATTTATTTTACTAGTAGTTTAGGAGTAGGTCAGTAGTCTATATGCACCTCATGATTTGGATTTTGACTAGGGAAGCATCTATAGTGAGCCATAAGAGTCCTTATCCTAAGGAATCATGTTTTGTATTCTTTAATCTTGCATTTGTGCAACGATGTTCTTATTTGCTTGAAAGAGATTTTATGTGCAATAGATTAGTCTTTGTTTTGGTGACGACATTTGGCCCAACCAACCATACATTGAATACTATTGCACTACTTTTAGTTTGTCTATCATTAGTTGTGATCAATCTGGTTGAGAATACCTTTAAGAACACTCTCCTAGGTCTAGCTAAGTGCGAAGTGAAGGAGAGAAAATCCATTTGCAATTGATTTTAAATAACCCATAATCTATTGATAAGCTGATTAATCCGCCTCTATGATGACATTTCCCTAGCCTTGCAGTGGATTGCTGCCTATAGGAGTCTGAGAAACGATTTTGGGACTCAACAACTTATTCAAATGTTTTTTTAGTAATTATTTTTCTTTAATTGCTTTGGTCTTCCTTCTAGCCATCCTTAATTTTTTTTATCTTCCTCCCAGTCAGTCTCTCCAAAATATAATTTTCTCATTTATATGCATTATTGGGTAATCATTTTGCCATAATCTTATGTGATCTTTGTCTTACCTATTCTGCATCAGATTTAATCAACTCAATTAATTGCTTTTTAAAAGTTAATTTTCACTTAATTTTGTTTGATCTCATCCCATTTATTCCCAAAATTTAACTTGCCAAATTTTTTGATACGTTTCATGTTTTGAACTATTTGAGTAGATGTTCATTGGTGTTAGTGATTGATATTTTGGGCGGTCCCTTTATTCATAGTTTAAAAATATGGGGAAAAGGTTGCCAACTCATGAGTTCTTGCAAGACAAATTTCTGGCCTAGCCACTCTTGAGTAAGTTTAGTTTGGAGTTGTGAGTGATTCCTTGGTGAGTCACTCGGTCAAAAGCTCACAAATACTACCAAGTTATGGGGAAATCTCACCCATAGTTACATAATGACAACCGTTTTTGCAGTTTCTTCGTTTAGCTCTTACTCCTTCAACATGCTAGCAAAATTGTCTAAAATTCACAAGCCTAAAAGTCTATGTTGTCTTGAAGACATTATTTTCAGCTTGGTAGTGGAGAGCTGGTAACTTAGATTCTATTGCCTATGTGGCAGCTATTAAATTATGTTTGCTTTTCAATAAAAATTTCAGGCATTGATGTCATTCCTTTTTTGTTCTTTTGTAAATTTGTACGCAAGCTTGAACTACTTTACACCAAGATCCTCTTTTTATAAGTTTTGGAGCTCTTCAATTGATGTGAGTCTTGGAGCTTAGTAGATTGAGAATGTTGTGGGTATCATGCCTGACCATAAATTACAAATACTTTTGTGATAGAAAGCTAGGCCCCAGACAATATTTAATGGGCTTGTCATGGTAGTGATAAATTGATTAAATTATTATCATTTAGACCGCAAAGTCTGATTTCAAAGAATTCCTATTCACACATCAATTTTGACCATTATTAATATTAATATTACTTTTATGAAATAGCTTTGATTGCATTTCTCAGGGGTTAAAAAATGGATTCCTCCTCGATTTCACTGTTTGCTTTTTTTGGTTGTTTACTTGTTCAAATACTTTTAGTAATCATTTTGCCTTAGTTTATTTGATCTTCCTCCTAGATTCTACTCATTCATGTGATTTTCTTTGTAATTATTTTGCCTTAATTTTATCTCATCTTACTCCTATGATTTTATCACAAATTTAATCCACTCGTTTCAACACCATTTAGTGATCATTTTGTTTTAATCTCCCTTTGACCAATTCTCTCCCTAATTAATTCCAACACATAATTCTTGATATATTTTGTAATGTGTAAATTATTTCTTTATGTTCATTTGTGTCGGGAATTAATATTGGTTGAACCTTGATTCATTGTTTAGAAAGTCGTAATAAAATTCTCTAACTCCTGAGTTCTCACAAGAAAAATCACCAGCAAAGTTGCTCATGAGTGAATTTGGCTATGAGTTACTCCATACTCGCCGTTATCACTTTCGAGCCTTTACTTGATAACTTTTGGATTCTGAATGCCAAAGATAGTCTAATAATATCACTTGTAACAGATTCTGATTATAATCGAATCCAACGATAGTTACAATTGTGGCGCATTGAGTGCCCGTACTTATGCTTGATCTCCAACTGGTAAAAATTGATAATATCTTGTTGATTATGTATGTTGTAGCTATTCTTTGATTGACTCCGGAAAATCTGATGATATCTGCCAATGTGTAAAGATGTACATCAAATAGTCATGCCTTATATCCGTATTTAGACGTTGTCTTTGGTGTTGTTCACTGTCAGCAATCACATTTTATCATGTCTTCTTATCTGGATTGCTTGGTTCGTGCTTAGCTCCTTTACTAGTGAATCATCCCACATTTACCTTTCATAATCCTTTGTCATATGTAGGATCTTCTCAAGGTATGGTCCAAGGCATTAACTTACTGAGGTATAACTCCTCTTTTGCAAGACTTAATGAACAGTGGATGGTCAATTTTTTCTCTTTAGAGACATCACAAAATTGAGAGGATTTCAGCGGTGCAATTATATTGTATTATAATTCATTATTGTTTATTTATTTAATTTTAACTTTATTATTGTTTATTATGAAATCTATTTCAGATTTTTTATTATTTATTTATTTATTTTAATATATTTAGCTTTATTTTTACTAAATTCCATCCTAGAAAAGGGAACATTGCAGTTCGCCCTTCCCCAAAATTGCTTGTCCTCAAGCATTGCCAATTTCGCATGAGTCTTTTAATGTGAGTGGCTTCGGCTGTACAACTCTGATATCATCTCATCTGCTTGTCTTGCTTTACAATTGTCCTTGATGGATGAGCTTGCACATGAGTTAGAAAACTTTTATACAAACATATATATAAATATATGAAACAATATATACAAGCATCTAGATTCTTTCACATAATAAGGTTAAGAAGAAAGGAGGCTTTGTCTTGTGCCATTTCTATACCAAGTCCCAGAGAAGTTACTCTGCGCAACTCTCTAACTCAGCTTGGTGGCTCACGACTACTTCCCAATCCCACTTCCTGATCCTTGTGAAGAGATTGTAATCAGGTATTTGACTCCTTGGGTAAGGGCCTCCTGGGGATCTAGTAGTATTTATGGTCAACTTAGTATGACCCATAAAGCCATTTCACCATCTCATTACGCCTTATCTCCTCCCAAGGGCTTATGGATACCCTATATTTTGGTATATCCATCCTTGTCCTTATAATCCTTGGGGCATACTTTATCTCTTCCGAGGCCTTGTGGATATCCTATACTTTGGTGTATCCATCCTTATAATCCTTGGGAGAGACTATATCTCTTCCGAGGCCTTATGGATACCCTATAGTTGGTGTATCCATCCTTATAATCCTTGGGAGAGACTTTATTTCTTCCCAGGCCTTATGGGTACCTTATACTTTGGTTTATCCATCCTTATAATTCGTGGGAGAGACTTTATCTCTTCCCACGCCTTATGGATACCCTATACTTTGGTCTATCCATCCTTATAATCTTTGGGAGAGACGTTATCTCTTCCTATGCCTTATGAATACCCTATACTTTGGTATATCCATCTTTATCCTTTACATACATATGTCATTTATAATATAACAATGTATATAGGCTTTCAGAGATGTGTGATCTCTTTCTTGTAGTAGAGTGCCCTTAGTGGTTCTCCCTTAAGTACTGCAATAGGATGCCCTTAGTGGTTCTCCCTTATTCACAATGCAGAAGGCTGCCCTTATAGAGGTTCTACCTTAACCAAGAGCATTAACACATTTATAGTGTTTACACACAATTGTGTGAAAATAAATTATAAATTAAATGCAGTTGTACCTAAATTTCTAATTACATGTATTAGTACAAGATTTGTTACAAATTAATCTTATCCACTATTTGATTTGACATGCAATAATTATTTGAAACAACGATTAAAACACTATAATTATCCCTCATGTTCACATCTTTCTCATGATGAAATAGACAATTTTACAATAGCCAACTCTAGTCTATAAATAGTGACTGCCAAAATAGTGAAAAGCTATAAATGACATGTTTTAATAAAAAATAGAAAACTTTGAAATATGTTATTGCTTTGAAAAAGGGTGATCAACTATTTTTAGCATGGGTTAAACTATATTACTTTTGTTTTGGTCATGTTGACAAATGTGTTGAAATTTGAAATTCTAACAATTTTCTTAATGCTTTAAATCTTTGTTGATTTCACAATGACCTCTTTATTTTTAAGTTAAAAAGATTTCTGTAATGCCCCCAGTTCGGGACATTAAGTACACGATTAAAATAAATTTTAATTAAAGATTGAAATTTATAGAGACCAAGTGTAGAGCAACTTACCACCTTTATATTATGCATTTCATTCATGTAGTTAATCAATGATCATCATAGTTGCATCCATACTGTAATGCATACATCCATGATAGTCAACACCATATCACCATAACTACATTCTGTCATGAACATATCCATAACAGTCATATACTGTCATGTACATATCCATAACAGTGGCATCATACTATCATACATATATTCATAGCAAATCAGCATTATCTGTCATACATGTATTCATAACAGCTCGGCCTCATTCGCATCATTCCGTCATGTTCATACATCGGCATCATGCTATGTCTCATATGTTCACAATGAAGTCTGCATACAGAATGCATTATAGCTGCATTGCCATGGGACATTTGCATACCATCATACAGATCGTATCACTGTTGCATTGATCGTATCACTTTGGCATTATCGTTTTTCAGCACAAGCAAGGATAATATTCATTATGGCACGATTAAGATAATAATCGGTTAACTGACCGATATTTATGATAGCCATTCATATATGAGTATGAAATGATTAAGGGAAGCATCTTTCCAAACACACCTCTTCCCCTTAATTCACAAGTATAATATGTTAATTGCTTCATTTGATCAAGGCACATTGGAATATTATCTATTACTTGTCATTCTTTACGGATTGCTCTGCTATGAGCACATTGCCAATTGGCAGACTTCTGGTGCAAGGTTATAAAGACAATCAGACACAGCATCCCGTATACATCCAGTGCATACCTCTAAACGTCATATTAGACAGAGCCGAATATTGGTGAAGGCATATAATTCCAAATCAGAAACAGCATCCAGTCACATCTTCATAAACTGCATATTATTAGCGTATATCAGATACAACATCTGAGTGGAAGGAGATATCCGATTGCATAAGACCCAGTGCCATATCGGAAACAGCATTACATTACCACCATTGTTGTACGATTCGGTGAAGTAATACTCACCATTGCGTAAGCTATATTGTATATCAGATATTGCCATTATAGCATCAATACATTGCATCATATGCATTGAAATAAGTATCTTTGCAAGCATATTTGTTCATTAAATATTTGTAAGAAGTTAAATCTCTCTTCTTATCTTCCATTACTTGCTTCAATAGCCTAGAATAGAAGGAAATCCGTAGTGTTCCTTAAAGCCAGAAAAAGGGACATTACATATTGCGTATGCATTTGTAATTAAGCATCAATTAGTCATATTTATCTTCCATTAATTGCTTAATTAGCAAAGAAGTTAGGAATCTTCTTTACCTCCATTACTTGTTTCATAAAGGATTGTGGAGAATCCTGTAGTGTTCCTTAATACAGAAAAAGGGGACAATACAATTTCTTCCTTAATTCCAACATCTATTCCTTACTGACATTTGCAAATGTCTTTTTCTCAAAATTGTTTTTCTAAAGATTCTGAAAGCTTATTTATCTTACCTTAGTGTGAAAAATGATGAAAAGAACATTTATTTAAATACTTTGATTCTTTAAAATAGTTGATATAAATTCAATGTAAGTGTTATAAATATGGTTTCTCCTTATTGAAATTGAGTCTAATACATTTTAGGTTTTATTTTAATAACTCCTATTTAAACTCTTTGTTGAGTAAACTTCTTTATGAGATTGGCGTTATTAGGAACTAGTGGTGTATTTCCATGATCAGATTTTTGTATGCTTCACTTCCTCTCACTGAACCAACAAACTTCCACCCTACTGTGCTGAAAGCGTACTGGATTCTTTTCCTTTGCGACAAAAAGAGCCAGGCTGCTTCCTCCATTTACTAAGTACATTTTCACCGAGCTCAAAACAACATAGACATCTCTGCAGATGATTCCCACACAAATTAAACTTATATTCACATAGCCTTAGCCAACATTAATTATACACTTCATAGCCTTACCAAACCCTTGACATCTAAAGTATGGATCAAGCCAACCATCGGAAATGCATCAATCTGGTTCCCAGCAATGTGCAAAAAATCAGATTGCAATTTTCAATTGTCTAAACAAGAAGAAAGAAGGTTTACTGATTTCAGAAAATGCTTTTGAAGTGTTCTAATCAGGCTGAGGCTTTCAAATCTCTGCTGAGAAATGAAAGAGTGAGGAGAGAGTTTACAGTGGCTGCACAACATAAATAGCATCAAAAGTCCATCATGAGAGCCTTCAATTTTGAAAAAATTTCCCAACCTTACAGTCCCCCCTAATATCTGCTATGCAATCCATGGAGGTGAAGCAGGAAGATGCAATTAGAGGCTGGAACTGGGATGCTTAAGGAAGAGCCTTGAAACTGGCCGCACATCAGCAAGTGTTATTGCTTTCATTTATCTGAACTTTGAGCATATGCAGTCCTTTCAAGCTCCAAAAGAAATTTCTTAGGTTTCATCAGCTTATACGTTTATGTTATTGTCTTATACTTATGTATTATCATCTTATTCTTCTGTTTTGCTTACCTCTAGTTTGTCTAGGGCTGGTTTTGCTTCTAAGTTTTTAGACTATTCTTCTCACCGGAACGGATGCTGCTACTCCTAATAAATGATATGTAATTAGGTATTTTGTAACTTGGTCAAGAATAGAAAGGTGGTATTTTTGACATATACTTTCTTTTATTTCGAGCAGGGTCAAACAATGCAGATGATGTACGATATCATTGTTAAAGCCCTTCAAGATGCAGGGATGTCAGGAATGTATCATCCGCAAGATTATTTGAACTTTTATTGCCTTGGAAATCGAGAAACAAATGATGAGAATGTGCCACTTCCAGCATGCCAACCAGCTGGAAATAGCATTCAGGTTCCAATCCCTCAAGTGTTTGTGAATTTAAATTTTCATGCTGGATTTTGTATAAGAAATATGCTTTTCTGCTTTATATTACTAATTCTACTTCTTGATATACAAGAACTTAGAAAACTTATACTTGCAACTGAGATGGCATTACACTAGTCTACTAATTTTGACATTAGACAAAGTGAGCACAGTGGCAGCAAGTTTTCAATAGTTTTTCCCTGGACACATCAGTTCACCTGCATCTACAGTTTTTAAAAGAAGTTAAACATACCAAGCTTTCCTTATCAGATCACCTGCATCTTCATTAATTAAAAGAAATTTGAATTAGTTAAACAAGCCAATATTTCCTTATCAGATCTCCTGCATCTGCAGGAACTAATAGAAATTAGTTAAACAAACCAACCTTTCCTTGTTTTTGGAAGACAATGAAACTGCATTCTTGCTTCTAATTATTATATGAATTGATAAACACAAATTTAATGGATACACCTAATATTCATTATCATTAAAATTATAATATTCAGGTATTAAATAATACATAAGGCTGCAAATGCAAATCCATCCTTACGTGTGGAACTGAATAGATATCTACTAGATGTGAACTATTTGGTATAAATATCTTCAAATGAATCGCATGACCAAGCAAGAAAACAATTATTTTTGTAAGAATTAGGTCAAACTTGAACTATAAATTAGATATAAATCCTACTAAAGGTGAACGTGAGTAAACATTATGGGTTCATGGTTACATAAAAAATGTGGTATTCGTAAAATGAGGGATATAATGACCTATATATATAGAGAGAATGCCATTCCCTAATATTAAAAAATAAGGATCTTAGGATACTAACACTTTTAAACGAAATATAAAATAAGGATCATATATGTATAGATTTTTCACAGTACATAGGGTATACATGTGGGAAAAACCCTTTCTGATAGGTGGGAAACATGTCAATGGAAGCCTGGCATTTATTCTTTTAATTTTTATAAAAATTATTAAACTTAATAAAAAACTAAGTCAATAGCTAAGTGACGGCTCAGTGGATGAAGTTGCAAATCCCTCACGGGAGCATGATGTTCATATCTTGATAATGGGAGCCCGGATATTTTAACTAAGATGAAAGAATTAATAAATTATAAGGTGACGTTCTCCATGACACCTAAAGGTTGTTTATTTCGTATTTCTCGTCTGCACCCAGCAATAAAATCGAGCAATTCTATTCCCATTACAGGCCTGCCTCTCTACAGGATTTAACTGAATCATGGCGTTGGTTGCAGCAACCCTCATTCTTCTTTCTCTGCCACTCGCAACTCTTCTGCTTATTGCACACTGCCTGAGGACCAACAATGGTATGCCACCTCATCCTCCATCGTGGCCGATATTTGGGCATCTTCATCTTCTGAGAAAGAAGAAACCCATTCACCGGATTTTAGCCTCACTTTCGCAACGCTATGGACCCATCATGCATCTTCAGCTTGGCTTCCGCCCACTCCTCATCTCTTCTTCAGAACTCGCAAAAGAATTCTTTACAGTTAATGACACAGCCTTGGCTTCACGCCCACAGATAATTGCAGCAAAGCATTTGGGATATGACTACAAAGTGTTTTCGGGACTACCTTACAATTCACTGTGGCGAGACCTTCGGAAGATTTGCACACTGGAGATCTTCACTGCCAGTAGAATCGATTCCTTCAAACACGTGCACCTTATAGGTCTATAGTCTTCAGTGATGTTCAGTTGGATAGGGAAGTGATCAGATCCTGAGTAAGGTAAAATCTCTGCCATAAGAGTATAGGGGAAATCAGCCCATATCCCTTTAAAAAAGAATCTGTCCAATTTTTCTGCTATGTTGCTATATTCCAGCCTCATATTGTTCCAAGTAAATTGGCCCTCTTTTGTTTTAATTTCCATTAGTTGATTTTTATTTATCCATGACTTGAAATCATATGAAGCAGTGGATACTCAGAATATTCAGCCTCTCTTCTCTCCCTGTATTAGACCAGTATTGAAGTCTCCACCAAAAATATAGTTTTGATTTGGATCTTGGTTAAGAGTTTCTTCAATTTCATGCCATACCACCCTTTTGTCCAAATATTGTGTAGGGGCGTATATATTGCTTATATTGAAGTTGAGATTTGATCTGATGATTTTTATAGTTCCTAACATCCAATGTTTGCCACTACTAATTATTAAGAAAGACACCCATCTTGGATTCCATGCTATAGCTAGCCCTCCAGAAGTTCCTTCTGTTGGGACTCCTATTACTTCCCACAGTCCCAATTTCTTCTTTAGTATGTCCAACTCTGTAAGGTTCATTTTTGTTTCTTGGATTAACAAAACGTCTGGTTTCTTCTTAGATATGGAGCGCTTAATCATGCGATGCTTGTTAGGGGCATTTAACATTCAACGATAATATTTTCATTGCTCTGTGGGAGGGTACCTCCCCGTCCCTGCATTAAATGGCTCAGTAATCTTAGTCTGATCTTTTGCCCTCCCATCTCTTTCTCTGAGTTCTGCCAAAGATTTTCTTCCTCTTTTCTTTAGGGTTTTGGCACAATCTAGATTGAAGGTTTCAAATTCAGTTATTGCTATTCCAAGGATATTATTTTCCTTGTTGCCTTCTAAGTCCTCCAATTCCACTATTTCTTGTTCTAAAAGTTGCTATGACCTTTCTTCCTCCTCTAATTCTACTATTTTTTGGATTAATATCTGTCTCTCCTTATTAATTTCTTCCATATTTAAATTTTCCGGTACTAGTGAGTCTATGTTCTCATTTAGGATTTCTTCACAGATATTTTCTACTTGCTGAAGATTTATTGATTTTTTCTATTTTTGTTCCCATCATCGATTTTCATTTTCCCATCATTGTTTTCTAGGGTATGAGTTTCTTCTACAAATATTGACATTTCCTGCTCTTTTATTTCTCCTTGTTTTTATTGTCCTTATTTTCTGTTATATCAACCTTAGATATCTTCTAGTTCTGTAGATCTGTTGGTATATTTGCAATTTCCTTTTCACCCTCTATATCATGCTCAGGATTGCCTTGTGCAGGGGCTGGAGATAAAACCTTGCCCAAGGTTAGATCGTGTTCCTTATCCGACTGGACATCTTCCAATATAAAGCCCCCTTTATCCTGATTAAGGATTATTTTGACATATGGGTGGAGCAGTATTAAATTTTATGCTTTGTTTATTCTTATTAGTATTTGGGGGTTCACAAAAAGTAGGTTTAATGGTGTATGTTTCCTCCATTATTTTAAGCTTGATAGTTTTAAGGCTTTTAACAACATTATCTATTTTGATTGCTTCTTTAACATCTGACTGATTGATGAAATCTTTCTCAAGATCTACAAATTTACCAATTTTATTTGCAATGTCTTTGATAATGGTGCTATGTATTAGTTCGATAGGCAGTTTAGGCAGTTCTATCCATCTTATTATCTCAATATTTTCAACATTCCTAGGATCAAAATTTGGACACCAGTCAATAAATATAAAACCCTTGTTTTTAAAATTAGGACATTCATCTTCTAACAACATTGTTTTAAGTGAAAGATCTGAGCAGTTTAGAAAAGGAAAGTTTTTCTTAAGGATAGTGATACTTACCTGTCCCGGGAATGTGTTTTTGAATCACTTTGCTATGTCCTTCGCTGTCCCCTCATCTCCCAACCATTTCGCAAAAATCTTGTGAGTTTTACAGTGGTATTTCATACCATTTGTAAATTTATTCCTCATGTTTATTCTTACTTCTATCTTTGGACTTTTTCATTGGTTGAATCTCGAGGTTGGAAAGTTTTTCTTTGTATTAGGCACTTTGTTCTTGACTGATTTCCCAAAGGTGGATTGACCTTGGAAGGATCCCTTCTGTGGGGCGGGGTATAGGGTTCTCGGGCTTTACCTGGTTGACTACCCAATGACAACCTATTTGCTCCCGTGGCGAATGGGGGAATCTTTCTTCTTGTGGGAGTATCCATAATCCTGGTTTTCCCATGGCGTCAGCTCTCAAGTTTTGATTTCTTTTCTTCGGCCTAGGGTTCCCTATTCTTCTTTCCCCCACTTGGTTGCCTTCCCGCGTATTAATCCTTCCTTGGGAAAGTTTCTCCTTTGAATTCCTCTGCCAAGGGTTCCTCAGAAATCCCCGTTTTCCGTATGTCGTAGTTCTAAGATTTTCTTGGTTAAATCTAGGGTTAGCCTTAACTATATTTCGGCCTTGACCTTGATTTTCCTCTGATAAATTTCTCCAATTCCCGCGGGGCCTATGGAAAATAGGGTCTCTTGATTTATTTGCAGCGTGATTATCTATGAACCCTTGATCGTGGAGGTTTTCAAGGATCGAAAACCTGTTTCCTTGACAATTCTGCCTATGGAAATAACTTAAGTTTTTAATGTTTGCAGACTGATTGTTCATCCAGTTTCGCCGGTATTTAGCAGAGCCCATTCTTCTATTGTTCAGAATTATATTTCAGCTACTAATGTTATATATATATGCTTTTGTGCTTCCTAGGTGATTGCAGGGTTATTGGATTAAAATTTGTAAGATGGGATGATATTAGAGTTGCACAACAGAAGCTGCTCACATTGATAGATTCGTATGAAATAGGCATTTCTTGAGGACAAGCAATTTTGGGTGAAGGACGGACTTTGATGTCCCCTTTTTCTAAAATTGAATTCAATAAATAATAACATAATAATAATATGGTAATAATAAATAATAAATATAATATTAAAATAATAAAATCATAATTACATAGTAAATAAAATTAAAACTAAATAAATAAATAAACAAATATAATGTAATAATGTAATATCCCTTGTCCTCAATAGAAATTATTGGGCGTTCATAATCATAGACTGGATTGTGTTGCAAATTGAATAAGTTCCTGGTTATAGCCGTCGCTCTTCAGAAGGACTGTTGCTGATAATCTTCAGGGACCAAGTCAGCTGGTGATCTTTTGTGAGCTCCGTATTCCTCTTATAGTGTCCCATGAATGTCTTCCTCCTTAGGTCTATCCAAATCTGATCCAGAGAAGGACTGTGTTGAATATCAAAAGAACAGTGCCTTAATATGTTCGTTGACAACATTGAAACATAGATGCTGATACCAAGATCGGTGCAGTGCTTGTTCTATTCGATGCTGGCCTGATACACATCAATATCACTCACCACTTGAGAAGGCTTGCTCATCAATATTGCAGGGGATGGTCTTTATTCCATCAGCGATTATGAAGTCAAAATTTCTCAAATTCACGATTAATATCTCTTCAAAGTTCAATCTTCAAATATAGACAAAAATGAATATGCTCTTTCACAACCTTTGACTGAACAATTCTGTCTTTATTACTGTTATGCCATTGAATAAGACTTCGTGAATAAGATTTGCCAAGTCAGCTTCACATATTAATCCTTTGTCACCCAAGTATTCGCCAATTGTAGAATCTGGCCCACGATAGTTATCAAGCTGCCAAAAGAAGTATACAAATGCTGATAACTAATCACTGATTAGTTATCCACATAAGGTGTGATTTGTAAATATTAAACAAGCAGAGAAACTAAATTTAAACATAATACAAAGAAGGCAAAACACAATAGACATGATTTTATTGTGGTTCGGCAATTTGCCTACGTCCAAACTTGAAGCAGGGAATTCTTATATTAACCAATATCCAATCTACAATACAATAATACCAAACATGACTACACACTACCATATATAGAGAGCTCTTCTAATACGAAGAGAACAAGGAAATGAACGGTCATGTGACCGTTGGGCTTCATATCCCAACAATCTTCCCCGTGAAGTCCAACCGGCACAGCCATGCAGTGTGGTATCCCTGCTTCCCATTTCGAAAACTTAGAAGGTAGTCAGACCTTGAGAAAATCTCAACTTCGCCAGACTCTGTTCCAGCACACTCCGAATGAGTCTTCTCCAAATCAAATCGGAGTCAAAAACATCTTCTCTTGTAGGTGCACAAAACATTCCTACTTCATACACATCCACA
This sequence comes from Thuja plicata, assembly GCA_018584345.1. Classification (NCBI taxonomy): domain Eukaryota; kingdom Viridiplantae; phylum Streptophyta; class Pinopsida; order Cupressales; family Cupressaceae; genus Thuja; species Thuja plicata. Next base: position 1,448,246 of record MU227524.1, read on the forward strand.
TAAGGACCCACGACATCCATAAATTCTGCAGGTTTATAATACACTCCATCTAAAAAGTAATACATCTGATCATATTTACACAACATATGAACCAAGTTGACAAAATTGTCTTTGAAGTGTTCCCTCTTTTCACGTTGGTTTTCCAAAATGGATATTAATTTTTCCTCCATCATTTTGGTTAACTTTGATTTAAAAATTGCTCCTACTGATGAAGCCGCCAGATCCTTGTCAATATCCAGATCTTGGGAAACAAACAATGGTTTGAAAAACTCATATTGGTCAAACTCTGAAGTATGAATCATCTGAACCATATTCTTTAGACATTCTTGAGCTTCAGATATGCAAACCAACTGATTAGAGAGTCTCTTTTCCTATTTTAAGTTTTGTTTTCTTCAACTTTTCTTCATCGTCACTCACTTCTTCCTTTCTATCATTACTCCTCTCGCGTGTCTCATTTGCTATCACCACTAGGATAGGTTCTTGAAACCCAAGTACAATCGCAGCCCTAGAGTGCTCCAGCAGGGACGAAATCATTCGAGCATCAAAAAGAATGATGACACAATTCACCACGCCATAGACCGTCATCCCTGAAGGCGCGTTGAGCACCACCAGATGCGCATGACCATCGATTGAGTGTTGTTCACAAATTCAGTAATGCTTTGTAATCGCTTACAAGTATATTGGCATTTTACTATCATGCCCAAATCATCCAACAACCCTGCCATGATTCTCGCATCGCCTGGATGACACTGGTGACACCCAACACCACGTTCTGATCCCTTTATCTTTTCCTCGGGAAACATGTACGACTAGGCAGAGCCGCCTGTGATTGTGCTTCCACCCGAACCAGGCTGGGGAAATGTTTCCCTTTCATAATGCCTGTTTTCAGCCGAACTAGGCCTAGGAAAATCTCTCCTCTCACACCTGTCTCCTTTGGATGGAGGATAATACATTGTTTTGTTACCACACAAAATTTCGGTCTCTGCAAGAAGAACACACTTTTCCTATAGATTAGAGTAATAGCCCTCAAAATTTGTGTTGAGGTCACTGCTGAGAATGAAGGCATGCCAGGAGGAGTCCTGCATATATTGTCCATCACGGTCAACATTTCTCTGTTCATTATTAGAAACCTCTGGCAAATCGATTATTGCCTACGCATACTGAGAATGGGGAACAATATTGTGCCCCGCACCATCCATTGTCCTCCTTTCACAACATCGAGGAGGTTGCATCCTGCCTGCGTCCTCCCAGTTTTGTTTTCCACGATGGGGACTGTCAACTGGTTGAGCAATGCCATGTTGAAATTGCTGCACCAGAGGGTTATCCACCTTCAAAGGAGTGGGAAAGGAGCCTGTAGTCAATGCATTCCACTCTGCCTCTACTTCTGTAATCTGCAACAATAAATCATCAAAGACCTTATTCTCACACATGCCGGAAGCTTCTGGATCATGCGTAGCCTTGAGATAGGGGCTCTCTCCGGCCTCCTTGAGCTTTGTAATCCCTACACTCCTGAGATTTGCAGTCGCCAGGCACCCCGAATCCTCCTGTGGTTTTTCCCCACCAAGGGGAAACTTCTCTGTTAGCAAGACATACATTTTTGCGAAGAAAGATTCCTTTGTCAAGATCTGATGGCCCTTCCCATCATCTTACTCTTCCTAAAATAGAGTCTGTTCAAAAAAATCCCACTCTTTCTCAAAGTTGTCTTTTTCAACATTCATTATACGACACAAAACCTCCAACTTCTGGTCCATACAAATCAGTTGGTATGTGAGTAGGAAATTCTCTTCTTTCAACTTCACAATTTTTTTTTGATAATCTTCCTGAATCTTGACCTCAGCTTCATCTTCACTTGCTTCTGCATCCTCCTCTTTATCCGAATCTAAATTTTCAAGAAATTCTTGAATAACAAAATCAATGTCATCGTCTTCTTCCTCCATCTCTGCTCAAGCCAAATTGGCTTTGATACCAATTGTAAATTTTAAACAAGGAGAGAAATATAATTTAAACATAATACAAAGAAGACAAAACACAATAGACACGATTTTATCGTGGTTCGACAATTTGCCTACGCCCACACTTGAAGCGGGGAATTCTTATATTAACCAATATCCAATCTACACTACAATAATACCGAACATGACTACACACAGCCATAAATAGAGAGCTCTTCTAATACCAAGAGAAGAAGGAAATGAATGGTCATGTGACCGTTGGGCTTCATATCCCAACACGATTACCATGAAAAACCAAATATTCAAGTTATGCTTTTTGAAGAGTTGCAACTCCCTTTGAGGCTTATTAAATGAATATCAACATCATTTCAAAGGGATCATTTTTCAATCATTGTTCAACCAGTTTTTCAGATTCTAGTGGATAGAAGATTAGATGGCATACTCAGAGAAGTAATAACTCAGATAAGCCTTAAATCAGAATCAACGATAAGTGCAGATTGACCATTATTGAGAGACATTGCCTTTTAGTAAGACATACATCTGATAAGTGGTCAAACTAAACAATAGTAGATCATTGGCATATACATCAAGAAGATATCAGAAACAACAACCTGATCGATATACTTATACACTGATATAATCCATTCCTTGGTTCTTGCTTTATACAAGTTTGATAACTTCAGGATAACTCGTATTGTCATTATCATATTCAGATCAATCTTGTTAAATCAGCAATTCCTTGCAATTAAGTTACATGCAATTTATTGGGGGGTCTTCAATACATCTCAGATCTGACACTTTGATATTCAAGAGAGATTCATATTCATTGACTAGTTTACACAATTTAAGTTTATACAGTTGACATTGGTTGATCAAAGGAAATCACCATTATTTTGTAATTATACAATTATTGTTGGGCAATCTAACTCCTGCATAATACCAAGATAGTTAACATTGCATAGTCAATCTCTCCATTAAAGATATTGTTATCTCAATGACCTAGTTCAATTGCAAAGATTAGATAGTATAAGTGTAAGAAATCGAGGTAATTGTCCTGAAATTCCTATATATCCTAACAAGTTACATTACACATAAGGGCCCATTCATTAAATTTAAACATTTCCACTTTAATATTGGGTGCCCTTTATTAAATAAAGATGAGATATCACTAAAAACTACATCCATCGACTATTCTAAAACAACAATATTGACAACTAGCTCACTTGGTGCCCAAAAAAACTAAAAATAGTATGGTAGAAATCATCTAAAACCACTCTAGAAAAGTGCGATACGCACATCGTAACCACCATAGCTCAAATAAACACTTGACGATGCTAACTTGCTAGATAAACTGTCATGACCTCCCTAACCCTAACTCATTAGCCTACGAGAACTTGTTGAATAGGCTAACGATTTATCAAACTGAAGACCTTAGAAAAGGGACAATAAAAGGGGAGTCACCATTAATATGCTGAAAATAATGTTCGTCTTTGATTGAAGATTCATGAAATGAATACCAAAATTAGTGACCATCATCCAACCAGGAGAAATTTTCATATTGTTCATTCCACCCTTTATCATGCCCTCAAGGTTTTTTCTTTAAGGAATGCAATCTAAGTAATGATAATGATTCAAGTAGTAGAGCATTGTCTAGCATAATGTTTGACCAGATTATTGTGCCAAGATATGGACACTCTCCAAATTCATTGTAGATGTCCTATGTATTTAAATTGGACCAACATAAAATGGGGCTCTCCAAATTTTCTACGCATAAATCTCACATATAATTTTATCCATAATTACAGGAAGATACGTATTGTTGTTTTTGTATGAATATTTAAGTCTCAAACCTAAGACTTCCTATTTGCATGTTGGGTTGCTCTACCATTGAATTACAAGCTTTCTTTGTGATCAAGTCCTTTTGGTAGGCTCTTTCTTATGGATCAGGTGTGGCTCATTTTGTCCTTTATCTTCCCTTCTACATTTTGGGGCTTAGGGATCCTCGTCTAGCTGTCATGCCTTCTTTATTTATACGGACCAGTTGTGATGTCCCCAAATTAGCAGGTTCCGGGAGCCTGATTATGGTCAGCTCATCAGCGTGACTGTGTGTTTTGAGGGTCTCAATGGAAGGATTTGCCATTTTTAGCAAATCTGGACTTACTATATATAGTAAGTCAGTTTGGGCTAGTTACTATTTTTGGCAGTACAATAGAAGACCATGTTGATCAGTCGTTGCCGGTAGTGGATGCAGGAATTGTCACATGAGTTACATTTGATAATTAATTGTTATTAATTAATGACTTTATGTTATTAATTAATAATAAAAGCCATATCAATTATAATAATAATAACACTTTATTATTATTATGTTTTAGAAGTTGCTATCTTGGAGATTGGTTAACTGATGAAGGTTTTTAGAAACTATGGCTACCAAAGAATTATAAATAGGGATTCAATTGTGAAGCTGAGGATCGAATGTTTTTTTTATTGAAAATCTTGTCTAGAGAATTGTCTCTGATTATCTGAGCCCTTGCTGAAATATAAGGGTCGAATTAGTTTACAGAAGACTAATTCTTCTTGAACTAATCATAAATCGATTGCTGAGGTATAATCGATTTATCCTTCTTCGTTCCTTCTGTCTATCTGTGGCTGGAAGAGGAAGTAATTCTGGAGTACTGATCAAGTTTGAACTGAGACCTGTTCAGAGATCGATATTCTTGTCTCATCGAAATACACTGAATGCTGGAGTGTAGTGCGATTGGCGCGGGTAGTGAGGGGTGTATCCTCTTTGCATTTCTGTATCGCTGAGGAGTGTATGAATTCGTAGCCAGCAAATACATACTGGGCCGTGTGGGAAACATACAGCAGTCGCTGTTGACAGCAGGCTGCGCAATCACAAGGCCGCCTTACTTCAGACTGGGTCGTCGCTCTTTAGCAGCTGCACTTCTCCAAACTGGGCTGTGCAACATAAAGCTTCTGCCGCGGGTGAAGATTCATTACAATGGGCCGCAACTAGCTTTCAGCGTGGGATTGTAGAGTGGCGTGAGCACTTGTGGAGGCATATGGTCTTACGGTATTTACAAATACCTCCATTTCGCAATTTATATGTGATAGATGCAAATTTAATATGTTGAAATAAACTCCTGAAACAATATTTCCAGAAGTTCATTGAATACGCCATGTTTTAAATTAAATATATTTGTAGTGAGGTATCAAAATTGAAAGTGCATATTTTAAATAAAAGAGGATTTGCTAGAGAATTATTATTATTGTGCAAAACCAAACAATATAATCAGCAGAGCCAAGTCAGGCTCATTACACCAGTTATGATTTAAATCTAGAACCTCCCATTTGTGTGCTAGGTTACTTTACTAGACTAGTGACCCTTTTTGTGATTGATGAGTTTTGGTAAGATCCTTATTATGGTTCTGGTGTGGTTTTTTTATCCATCAAGAATAGATCTCCTTTCCTTAAGCCCCTAGATATTAAATGGTTTGAAGGGGAAACCATTAATATAGCCTAAACAATTGGTAGTGAAAGTACAATAATGAATTCTTTTGGGCAAACTCATACTTCCGCACTATATATTGTACGAACATTCAGTTGTATGATGCATATATTGAGTGCTCGAGACAATGTCAAATTTTATAAGCATATCTATTTATTTCCGCACAACTATAGCGGGTCTGGTCTCTTGAGATATCATTATGCAATATATGATTTATCATCCATTTATAAAACCAGTTTGAGAGTCAGTGACAATTTGCTTGAAGATAGACCATTTCATTTTGATTTCTGCAACTAGGTAATCATCTCCAACATATTCTTACAGTATATGCTGATATGGATGAAAATCTTCATGAGAATAGCCACGTAGTCCAGATCTTTATCAAAACGTTGAGGGGAAAAGGGGAAACCCATGCAGTCTAGATGTTTATCAAGCTTTAAGTGAAAATAAGTGCTTTATTCTTATTCTTTTTGCCATCGGCCTTCTATTTTGCTGAGAATTTAAAGGTATAATTAATTTGAAAACATGTAATTATGAATTTGCATCCCTGTACCATTCATTCTGCCCATATGACTTTGTAATGCTGTGAGTGAGACACAAATTTATGTTGAAGCATCTGCATTTCCTTTCAGAACCAAGTAAATTTATTGCTAAATCATAGTACATGTATTTTATTCACTTTTCTTTGTATTGCAATGGTAAAAATGTAAGATGAGAAAGGAGAAAATGTGAGATACTATGTGTTCCAACTTATATTTCTAAATTTTCCTAGCTGTCAAGGAGCAGCAGATCACAATATTTAGTTTATGAAATTGTTATGACTATAAGGAATTGGACTGCAGGGACAAGCTCAAAAATATCGCAGATTTATGATTTATGTTCATGCAAAGGGAATGATTGTTGATGATGAATATGTTATGCTGGGCTCTGCAAACATTAACCAACGCTCTCTAGATGGTTCACGAGATACAGAGATTGTCATGGGTTCCTACCAACCTCACTATACATGGGATCAGAAGAAATGTCACCCACGTGGTCAGGTGAGGGAACTGACCCTCAATCGGCCTTTATCAATTTTATAGCTCACATAACTATCATTATTTTTGGTAACATTTTTTATTATTTTATTCAAAATAGGTAATATTTCACCCTTAATAGACATAAGAAACTAATATAAACCATTTATGGATATTTTTTATGTCTTCAATAAAAACCTTACATAGTATTAAAAACATTGGAATTGAGGTTGTGTTGGTGGTATCCTAAAACACGGTACATGATTTTTGTTCCTTTATCTTAGGAGTTACGATCTTAGGTCATTGGTCTTTATATATAAAATATAAAATAAATAAATGCAGATAATAGAATATACAGACTATATTTTATAGTGTGTATATGAAAAAAATCTTTTAGGTGAAAAACTTGTAACATGTTTTATTTTGATGATGGATCAAAACATTGATGAAAAACTGTTTATGCAATAAAATTCAGTAGTATTCAAATTCAGTAACATGGAATATGTAAATTTAGTGTTTTAATTGAACTTGCAAAGCACCAATTTGTAGAATGGTAAAAATAAAAACCAATATTTGATTTACATTGCAGATAACAAAAAGGAAGATTTTCAAATATATCATTATATTCCATTACTAACAATAGATTGGCTTTATAAAGTCATTATTTCTCGTATAAAACTATCTTATGGCAATGAAGTTCCGAACTAACCTAACTAAAAGCTATTTAGTTTATTATTATTGTCCTCAATTTTGACATCACAAAATTGGACAACCCTACACAATTTTCTCATGAATTTGTAGGTATTCCCTCTGAGTTTTGGTGTTTTGATTGATGTGTTATGAAGACAGTTCGTTATCCTATGAATTGTTGTAAATTTCATGTCTTTTGAGCATCATTTTTGAAGGTTTCCATCAAGCTTATCACCTTCTTTCTTGCTATGACGAGTTTTTCTTCTCTAGACATAAGAACTTGATTCTGGGCAAACTTCGAGTCGTTTTCTTTTTCGTTTTTCTTGATTGCGTGCTTAGTTTTTGGTTTTCTTTTCATCCTAGAATGATTGCATTTTAAAATCTGCTCGTTTCGATCTATCTTAGGCCTCAATCGGAGTTGTCTATCAAAAGTTATTAAGGATTTAAGCATACTGCAAGTGGGTTTTTTAAGGCTGACTGCTTATCTTCATTCTTTCATTAAAATCTTGCAAAAATGTGGACTTTTCGTTGACCATTGCATAAATCATGGGTGTATTTACACGTAAAATGGAAATAAAACTCCATCTTTATATATTTGCACGAGGATATGTACTTTTAATGAGTTTATTATGTAAGAGTGGGTTTTTAAACTCTTATTACATATTTTCTCATTACATATGTCAATCGGAGTTGTCTATCAAAAGTTATTAAGGATTTAAGCATACTGTAGGTGGGTTTTTTAAGGCTGACTGCATATCCTCATTCTTTCATTAAAATCTTGCAAAAATGTGGACTTTTTGTTGACCATTGCATAATATCATGGGTGTATTTACATGTAAAATGGAAATAAAACTCCATCTTTATATATTCGCATGAGGATATGTACTTTTAATGAGTTTATTATGTAAGAGTGGGTTTTTAAACTCTTATTACATATTTTATCATTACATATGTGAAGAATGCATGTATGTGTATTTCATTCCTAAAAAACCCATCACTTCCCAATGGTGGCGTTTTTTAAAGGGCTTGCATATGAGATACACATTATGATGTGTGAATGGTTTCTCAAAACCCGTCATGAGTTTATAAGGGTAAAAATGTTGAGTTTTTAAACATGTAAAGGATGTTTTAAAGCCCATCGCTGCTTATATAAAAGCGTTTTAAAATACTTTTCCTTTGTCTCAGCTCGTTCTAGGGCACAAACGTGTTTTTAGAAGAGGAACAATGTTTTTCTAACTTGTACATCGCTTGTCGAAGCCTGTATAGGGAATTATTGATTGCGTTTTGCATGGAGAAATACAGTCCATACTTGTAGGGGCTCATGAGAAGCCTGTCCAAGGATATAACGTTAATTTGCGGCTTGTTTTCACCACCACAAACCACATTTTGCTCCTCAAAGCGTCGTTTTTAGGTTGCTTTGCATCTCCATTGCAATCTCAAGAAAATAACTCCGACTGCAATCTTGGGAATTCCTTCTTAATTCGAAATCACTGGGATTGGGAGAGAGTGTTCAAAGATTTTTTGGAATAATTGTTTTCCTTGCATTTCTCAAGGAAGAGTGTCTCTCGCGCACAAGCTTGCTATGTCAGAAGAAGTTGTTCCTTCAAAGGGCAAAGAGAAGAAGAAAATGAAGTATCAGTACGATAAGTATCAAAATTCCATTTCTCCTTCTCAGGTTACATCATATGTTGAAGATAATCGGGTACAGAGCTCGGTCACCTAAACATGGGAAAGTTTCTTGAAAGGGTTGAATCTTCAACTAAATATGAGATGCTTCTTGTCAAACATAGTTATGTCCATCTAGTCAATACCTTTCCTGTGGCTGCCTTGGAGCCAGAATTTGTTGTAGCATGTGCCAAGAATTTTGAGTACCCTTCCAAAACTATCAGGGATTAGGACGGAAACACAATCATTAGCCTAGATCATTTTCAGAGTACTGCCTACTCCTGTAATCATGAATATAACAAAGGAGAAGGCTCTTGAAAGGTGGAATGAAGACAGTAAACCTTGTATCAAGTATATCAATGATAATTGGTTGATTAACAAGAGGCCCAATTTGTTAAGATGGCCAAAGGAGGTAAACCGGTCAGAATTCAAGGAAGAGATAAATGATCTCATCACATTGCTCAGTAGAATCGCAAGCCTCAAAGAATCTAATAATTTTGAGCCCTGGATGTACAAATTTTTATCCATATTAATCAGGTCTAAGCAGAAGATATTTTGGGGGGAAATGATCAGTGACATCCTGTGCGAGCAGCTATCTGAGGTGGTTACCACTTGCACGTTTTATATGAACTCCTATCTAGTGTACATTGTTGCTGCCCTTGGGTCATATTCTGGTCTCTCAACCAAGGGAGATAGATCTCTAGTCCCTGTGTGGGATTATTATGAGCAACTAACCCTGAGACCCAGTCGAGCTCATTACTGCAGAGTGCAGGATGCATTCTTTGGGCATTACATGTGTCTATTTGATATGGAGTTTCCTAAGAAGTGTGTGTTTGATGAGGCTTGGAACAAGGTTAGTGAGTATGGTTGCCTCTTTCTGCAATTTTCTAACTTCACATATCTCAGAGTTGGCTAATTCTGGGGTGAACTCTATACCTTTCCACATCACCCCACAAACAAGATCATTTTGATGGAATTGCCTAGGCAACTAATGGCGGTACAATCAACATTGCACAGGCCTGGAGTGGGGATTTCCTCATGTAATCCACTTAGGATCGGAGGATACTCTTTGGATACAGTGCCCAAGGCTAAAAATATGGAGTTTGAGCTTCAAGAGATCACTCTTAAGAAGTTCATGTCCAGGATTTTCTTTGATTGGATTGAATGACAAGATGAGGAGGCGGTTTGTGCATGTGCATGGTGTTGAGGACCTCTGGGTTGACCTGCGTACAAAGGTTGATATCAGAAAGTTAGACTACTGTAGGTTAACTACAAAGCAAATAGTGGACTTCAACTTGGCAAAGATTCCTGACGAAGTTGAAGATGACGGAAACATCATGTGGAGGACTTGTTCATTCTACCGCCTTCATGGTCAGTGAAGGAGAGTGTGTCCATCTAGGACAGATTTCAGCCCATCCTTGCTAACACGAACATCTGGTTCAAGAAGAGGGGTCTCAAGTGCATAAAGGTTAAGCCAGGAAAAGACTTTGATCCTGCTGGTCTGACTGGCCGAAGGTCAAAAATCAGGGGCAAAGGAAAGGATGGGACTTCTACATCTGAACATCCAATTATCCCGAAGCTTACCATCAAAGGAGGCAAGGCTACAGTCAAGGCTCTTGAGATTAATATCATAGAACTTGAAAGGACACATGTTGAATCTAGCGAGGATGAGATGCATGAGGAACTTGTTCTTGAGGTATCACGTTCCATGGGCACATCAGTGATGACATCACTTCCGGATTCTGCACTGGTGTCAGATGAGTCCTAAGTCTCCACTGGATACAGCCGTGGATTCATTCTCTACAGTGCATGTTCATCCTGTGGACCCTGCTATGGTTACACTTGCTATGCCCATCTCCTCGGTAGCTCCTGCATATACATGAGAGGATCAATATGGCAGCTTGAAGAATGTGTTTTGACGTATATTCTACATTTCCTTCCATGTCTAATGCGTCTATGGCATTTCTTGACACTACAACTACTCAATTTAAACAGTTCATTGCTGAGGTTGCACGGAGTAGCCCAATGCCAGTAGCGGTTCAGACAGAAGCCCCTGCTATAGTCACTACTATTGCATAGGTGGAGACAATGACTACAATGGCTACTGCATCAACATCTGGTTCTTCTTCCTTTTATTTACCTCCGTGGTTGAGTTCTATCACTCAAAAGAGGAAGAAACAAAAAATTCTGCCTGAAGATTTTGATTTCAGACAGGTCTACAAAGCCAAAACTCCGAAGAACAAAAAAGCAAAAGCAGTTTCTAAGGTTATGGTGGATGAGTATGAAATCAAAGACGGTCGAACCCTACTGAGTGTGACAGTCATAATGAACAGTCCCAATCACTGTACCAATTGAATCAACTTCAAACCACCTTATTCTCTAGATCAGACCGTAGCACCAAATTATGGATAGTCTTCTAAGAAGAGGAAGACATGTCATAAGTGTAATTAGATCCCCCTTCATTCCAAACTGTGTATCAAGCTTATTCATTCGCAAATTCCAATGAATATAGTTCGTAGACTAGGCGAATAAAGAACTGAGGCTTACTGCAGAAGTGTTCAAATGATTGAATATCTCATCCTATATTGAAGTTGGCACTAATATTGTGCTCATATTGTAATTCAAATTTAATGAGTAAATTGTTGTTGAAATAACTTGGAATATCTTTTTTTGTACAATTCATTGGGATTTTAGCTAGGGATATTTCAGTAGTGTTAGAGCCTTGGTCCTACTGGTCTGCTAGGTAGAGGATTGATGAGTTGTGAAAAATTAGGATGCATCGTCTACCAAAGTAGAAGACAACAAGCACAATCACCTATCCCTGGTCCGAAGGTGCAATGGGAGATGTTGAACCAGATTTGAGGATTTTGGCAATATTGGGCGATTTGGCAAGAGGACAACAAAGAATAGCTGAAGAAAATGCCTGTTTACCAGAATCAAGGAATATTGGTACCAAAAACAAAGATAACATTGAGCATGGCGATAATTCAGTCAATGGTAGGACTCACAAACAATGCACTCCTTCATCCATTTCAATACCTATGATGCCCACCTTCCCACTTAGGGTTGAGCAACAGGAGAATCATGCTCCCTCATTGGTCGAGTTACAGGAATAGTTCAGGGAAGATTGGTTAGATGGAGGATTGCAAGCAGCTATGTCCTTCAAGGGCTGCATGGATCTGAGGATGAGACTCTTTCCCAACAAGGGTAATAGAGACTACAACAACAATTTGAGGTGGAAGATCCACAAGTTCAACCTACCCTTTTTTGATGGCTTGGGGAAGACGTCACGACATGCTTGGGTACATTTGTCAGACACCTACTTTCAGCTCAACCACATGCTTGAGGATGAAGCAATCAAGTTCACAGCGCTACATCTTGATGGGATTGCTCGAGTGGTAGCATCATTGAATGCTCACCTTGGGACATGATCAATTCACCTCATATGCCGATTTCACAGAGAGATTGATTGAGAGGTTCGATGGGAAGGACCTTGAACTCGACTTCAAGAAGTTAGTATAGTTGAAGCATGTTAAAGTATTGTTCGTTCGTGTTTAATAAACGACGAGACAATCGTAAAATATATATATATATATATATATATATATATATATATATATATAATATAAAATAATATAATAATTGAATATATATTAAATTAAAGATATAATATATATTAATATGGTCATGGGTGAAAACCATATATATATATATAAATAAAATAAAATAATGTAATGACATATTATTGAATCGATCGACTTAATAGTCGATTACATTATCGGCACGCATTAGTATAGTGACTGTTATATATTAACAGTCACGATATTATCGTGACTGTTATATACTAACAGTCACGATAGTATTGTGACTGCCGATATTAATAAAACAGTCTTTCATTATATGCACTTGATTATGCAATTTAATATGCGGGTTAATACATGCATAAATACGATAATTACATACTATACAATATGTTAGTATGAACATGTAATGTCCCCGTTTTTCAGACTTCGGGATTAGCTTGGTTTGGCGACCCTCGCAAGCTAATCGGGAGTTCAGAGGGGGTCAGATTGGGGAGCCAGCGTTGGGATTCCATTCTGGAGATTCAGTTTATCAGGTCTGCTCTTCGTTCAGGTCATTTTGGCTGACTTACTATTTTTAGTAAGCGGGCTTTCTGGTATGGCCAGGATTGGCAGGGTGTCTGCACAGAGCGTCAGATATCTTAGGATCGAGTTTCAGAGAATCTCCAGTTTGAGGGACTTACTATTTATAGTAAGTCTATTTTTAGCAGTGGCTAT
>MU227524.1:1466127-1482207 GCA_018584345.1 Thuja plicata
TTAGGTGATATGTAAAATTGGGTATCACATGTCAGGTGATTCCTCATATCACATGTCAGGTGATATTGAAAATTGGGTATCACATGTTAGGTGATTCCTCATATCACATGTTAGGTGATATTGAAAAAGTAAAGACAAATTTCTTCAAAAGGAAAATTGGGTTGATCAAAATATGAATGTAATTATTAATGTACATTTTTTATTCATGAATAAATATTGAAATATTTCAAATTGTGAAGATGACGATCTTCTGTGTATGTGTAGGTTACTATGTCAAGTTGACGATCTTGACAATAGTAACCAGGGTTCAAGATCGACTCCCATAAGGGTTTGTCCTGGATAGGACTGGACATCTTGTTGCTTATGTTATTACTTGTTGAGTGATAATTGGTTAGGATTGACTCCCGAAAGGGTTTGTCCCGGATAGGGCGGGACATCTTAACACTTATATTATTACTGTGTAATAACTCATATGGATTGGGCCAGATATCATGATATGAAAAGCTCTACAAATCTATTAAACTCTCTCTCAAGAGGGAGTGTTAAAGTATTGTTCGTTCGTGTTTAATAAACGACGAGACAATCGTAATATATATATATATATATATATAATATAATATAATAATTGAATATATATTAAATTAAAGATATATATTAATATGGTCATGAGTGAAAACCATATATATATATAAATTAAATTAAATAATGTAATGACATATTATTGAATCGATCGACTTAATAGTCGATTACATTATCGGCACACATTAGTATAGTGACTGTTATATATTAACAGTCACGATATTATCGTGACTGTTATATACTAACAGTCACGATAGTATCGTGACTGCCGATATTAATAAAACAGTCTTTCATTATATGCGCTTGATTATGCAATTTAATATGCGGGTTAATACATGCATAAATACGATAATTACATACTATACAATATGTTAGTATGAACAGTCATGACTCATCAATATGATGAGTCATGTCTTTTCATACTTACATCTTTTGGATTCAATATATATAGTCATTGTTTTTGTAGAATCAATCAATCAAAAAAGGCAATTGTATTCTACTACATACATTCAGTTTATATCTTATCTTTTGATCTATAATTCCTTAACAAAGCAAGGTGGATCAGTTGATAGCTACATTGCTCAATTCCATACTCTCATGTTGGTGACTATTGAATACACCTTAAGACTTAGAGGGAGGGTAAACCAGTCTTTAACCAAATTTTAAATCTTTCATGTCACAAACACTTATCAATTATCTTTATCCAGCTAACCATCAAAGAAAGATATTACAATGACAACACAAATACATGAACACCAGATTTTTATATGAAAAATCCAATATGGGAAAACCCGTGGTGAGAATCACTCACTATATGTAACAAATTACAAAGATTTATGCAAGAGGACAAGGAGCTCACTATTCTTGAAAAGGACTTGCAGACTAAGGCGCACAACCTTAGCACAAGATAAAAATGAGTTGCAAATCTGAGATGCATAATTCTAGGGAAATACACAAGTCTATAAAAGTTGCTTAAAGAGCCACAATCTTCTAGCAGGCACATGTAATTGATTTATTGAAAAGATGTAGTATCTCTTGATCGATCACTATAACAAACTCTATTACTTGCATGTTTTCTTTTCCACATTAGCATCACATTGACTTCTCATTCAATCCACACTCAATCCATACCCAACTCAAACTTTTGCTCACCAATATATATTAACTTGATCATCCAAAAATACAACTAGTTCATCTACAATAGAGATAAGCATTATTTACCTAAAGTCGGCCACCATGAATACTTATACTCAATGCAATAACTGAACCCAAATACATCATAACACACCTCCCATAATTGAACTAATCGAAGTGCACACAATGCAAGATCCTCCAAAGTCGACACCAAATGTAACATGTAGCAAGACATAAGAACATGTTAACCAATTGGCCCAAAAATATTCTCCAATGCTCATAACTTCATGTGGATATTAACACGACATGAAACGATCTATATCAACCTCTTAAATCTTCCTCCACATATTGGGACCATTAAGTCATTAAACAAAGCAACATACACCACTGAGTCGGCCAAAGACCAACACAGACAACAATGTTGAATATAGAGAAAACTTCACTTGCGGAGGAAACCAACATAAGATGTCTGAACTCGAATACAACACAAATGTTAGGATCATATTCAGCAAGCAACACACGTAGAAACATCAATGCGGAGCATTCTTCGGACCAGTCTTGACCATTTTTGACAACTAGACTCACTATCGCAAACAACAAAACAATTTGAACCACTGAACTTTTGTGGACTCGAAAACATGATAGTGCAATATTCACAAACCATACATATTAACTCCAAAGCCACAAGCAGCCAACTTCTTATGTGGAGCAATGCAGAGCATTCTGCCATAAGGATTTCAGATATTCTTTTCTGCATATTCCAGCTTCCCATACTTGTCACCTTCTAGATAGGCCACATACTGACTTATCATCACTAGACATCCGAACAAGATTTGAACATCCAATATTGAACCTCTGTTAGATTGCAAATACTCTTTCCTACATATTTCAGCTTCCCATACACGAGGCACCACAACTCTCCATCGGGTTGACATCAATGCACACAATAGGTTTACATCAATGACAACACTAAACACATATTACTAACAATCTCCCTCTTTGTTAGGAATAACAGTCCACAAGCACAACTGAGAGGGGGGGTGAATCAGTTGTGATACAGAATATTAAACTTTAATCTTTATAAACCATAACTTTAATGCAAATGATAACACAGTAAATGCCAACACAATAACACAATATTTGTTGTCAAGGAAACCCTGTTAAAGGTAAAACCCCGGTGGGAATTAGCACCCATAAATAATGTACTGAGAGTATAGTATCCCTGTTAAAAGATTTAGCCTTGGTAGGAGCTTATTACAACATTACAGTTACAGTCCCTGTTAAAGGACAGACCCTCTTAGGAGTCGAGAAACAGTAGGCTCATTGCCCAAAGAAGGTTAAAGCCACCCTCAAGGATTCACAATCCGAACAAGTGTATATAAGGAATATACAATCCAGTGAACTGTCTGATAGCAACTGTCTTTGCTTGGTCAGTTCTAATAGAGTATTCTTATCACAAACTCTGCTCTACATCCAGCAGCCAACAAGCCTCACAACGTTCTCATTTCTCTGCCTTTTCAATCTCTACTACATCTTTCCAAAAGAAAAGATCTCTCATATATACCCTATTACAATAATTCATTAGGTCGGCCAATTAAGCTTTCCCAATACACAAATAATTAATTAGGTCGGCCAATTAGGCTTTTCCAATATACAAATAATTGTTTAACCCCTTGCTAAAATACACACGGTACCTATAACAAGTAAACATCAATTACAATAGATCAGTTATACTCCAAGATCCACAATCCACGCTCACAATTCATAATACACGCTACATGTCTGAAGTCAGCCACCAAATAGGTCTCCTCCAGAATGCACGCCACAACTGACGTTGCCAATACTCTCACAGCTATCGATCAATAACAAACTTTCCTCAATATGTCCTCTACCATCCCATAAGCTCGCATATGCTGAAACATCTTCATCAGTAAGATATACGCAAAATACAAAGACCTGCTTTGTCAAGCATTACTGTTATAGTCTAGAAACCAGTCTTTACTAAATCATCTGTAACATCACCAATATGTAACTTCAAGTCAAGCGACCTTAGGAATAAGCTCATCACACATCTGTCTCCATATCTCTGTCTTCAATCGTTCTGAATCATCCGTACAGTGTCCGTACACTTCTTCCAGTCAAATAACCAGTCTGTTCTCTCTACAAAAACATATGTTGACATCAGTGACAAAACATGAATATCAACACAATAAATAGTACCTAAATCTGATATCATCCAACAGACTTATTGTCACCAGACATCCGAACAAGATTTGAACATCCAATACCGAACCTCTATTAGATTTCACATACTCTTTCCTACATATTTCAGCTTTCCATACATGAGGCACCACAACTCTCCATCGGGTTGACATCAATGCACACAATAGGTTCACATCAATGACAACACTAAGCACATATTACTAACAATCTCCCTCTTTGTTATTAATGGCAACACCAATGACAAATACAACTAGTATTTATCTCCATCTGAAAGTTTCAAAGTACTGCATTCTCACCCTTTGACATTTAGGACAAAGGGCACAACAACTCTCCTTTGAAAATCTTCTAATTGCAACTCAAAACAAGTCTCCCCTTCCCGGGTAGAACTTTGATAGCTACAACACTCCCCCTACAAGGATAATCCATCTCAACAACAATTTTTGTGCAACATGGAATTGAAAACCGTCTTTGCTCCCTCTGAGACCAGTCACCACATCAATCCAAGAGACAAAAGATAGAAATTAATTCACCCCTCGAAATATGCATCTAGTTTGACGTAGGGGCATTAACTCGTAACTTTTGTTGGAGATACTCAAAAGTCTCCTTTGATAGTGTCTTAATAAAAATGTCTACAATCTGATCCTTTGTGGGTACATACTCTAATCTGACTTTCTTCTCCACAGCTTTCTCTCTCAAGAAGTGATACCGGATAGAGATGTGTTTATTCCTCGAATGCAACACTGAATTCTATGAAATATTAATAGCATTTGTGCTATCAGACATAATCAGAATTGGCTCATCATATATTACCTTGATATCTTAGATAGTCTGTTTCATCTACATTACTTGAGTATAGTAGGATGTTGTGCCAATATATTATGCCTTTGCAATAGACAATGGCATTGAATACCGCTTCTTGCTTATCCAAGAGACCAACTTATCTCCCCAAAAAATGCACTGCCACTTGTACTTCTTTTGTCATCTGCACATCCGACCCAGTCAACATCAATAAAAGCTTTCAAAGTGAAATCATTATCCTTTCTGTACCATAATCCAAAATTTAGGGTTCCTTTCAAATATCTGAATATTCTTTTTATTGCCTCCTCATGAGATTTCTTAGGATTAGCTTGATATCTTGCAACCAAGTTGACTGCATGCATAATATATGGTCTTGAAGCAGTCAAGTACAACAATCAACCCATCATAGATCTATAGAGCTTTTGATCAACTTCTAGAAATTCATCATCTTTGCTTAAATGACAACTAGTAGCCATGGGAGTCCCAATTGGTTTATGGTCCTTCATTCCCAACTTCTTCAACATCTTCTTTATATACTTGGTTTGAAAAAGGAAAATACCGTCTTTCATTTAAGTAACTTGAAGATCAAGAAAGAAAGACAATTCACCAATCATAGACATCTCAAATTCCTTGTGCATTTCCTTAGCAAACTTCTTGCAAACATCATCATCCCCACCAAATATAATGTCATCAACATATACAATTATTATCAACAGTATATCACCTTCAACTTTAAAATAGAGGGTACTATTTGTGCTACCTTTCTTGAAATTTTACTACAAAAGAAACCTTTCCAACGTTGCATAACAAGCTCTAGGAGCTAGCTTGAGTCATAAAGTGCTTTCATAAACCTGCAAACCATATTCAGATCATGAGACAAAGTTGAAAGCCATCCAGTTTCTCAATGTACACTTCTTCTAGCTCTTCATTAAAAAATGCAGATTTAACACCCATTTGATACACTTTGAAATTCTTATATGCAGCAAAATCAAGACTCATTCTTATTGGTTCCATCCTAACTATTGGAGCAAATGTCTCCTCGAAATCTACACCCTCAACTTGTGTATAACCTTTACATACTAGTCTTGCCTTGTTCTTTGTGACTTCACCATCTTCATTTAGCTTGTTTTGAAACATCTACTTGGTTCCAATCACATTTTTGTCTACTAGTTTAGGTAGCAATTCCTATGTCCGATTCTTCTCTATTTGATCTAGTTCTTAATTCATAGCTCTCATCCAATTGTCCTTTGCTTGCATCTGCATAAGTCTTTGGTTCTACCTTAGACAAAAAATTGTAATTTGTTTGTTCACTTATCTTGGCAAATCTTCTCCTTTTCAAAACACCTTTGTCTTTGTCTCCAATGATCTAATATTCAAAATGATGTCTTTGCACATACTTTCCTAGGGTCTTCAGTACTTGTTCAAGTTCCTTTTCTTCTTCATCTAATCCTTCTTTGTCTTCCAACATTCTTTTCCTCTGCAGGAGCAACAGGAACATCTTCAACCTCAATCTTAGACTCTGGAGCAGCCTGATTCTGTTACTCACTTACTAAGATATTTGTGCATTCCACAATCTTCTTCAGGCTCCTAGTATCGGTATGCCTTGCTCCTTGTAGAATATCCCAAAAATATTCCTTCATTTGATTTTGCATCAAAATTTCCTAGATTGTCTTCATCTCTTTTTATGTAGCATTTGCCTCCAAAGATTTTTAATGACTTGACAATAGGTACCTTTCCAAGCCACAACTCACAAGTTATCTTAGTATGATTCACTCACTTGTACCTTGTTAAGATGATAAATAGCAGTATGCAAAACTTCTCTCCAATACATATTATGTAGGTTAGTGTAATGTCCCCTTTCTGGGATGATATGGTTTATGATTGGATTAGCCTATTATTTGCCCTCATAGGCTAAGACTAATGGTTAGAGGGTCCTAGTTGGCAGTGTAGGAGACTTATTTCCATTTTGAAGGTTAGAAGTGTTCAAGATTGCTCTTCGTTAGGTTTAGTTTGGCACACTTACTATTTATAGTGACTATTTCAGGAAAAATCAGGATTACTAATTATAGCAGGGCAATTGAATGGGCTATGTTTGCAGTGTCTATCCCTGAAGCCATCGGGTTGATCAGATATTCAGGGACTAACTATTTATAGTAAGTCACCTTATCAGTAGAGTCCAACATTTCTATATTTAGTAAGGCACCTAGACATGTTGGGATTTTAGTGTTGATCCCTAATTTTAGTTGGTATGGAGAAATAAGGCTTAATGCGCAAGTTATATCATTTAATTATTATTAAAGGTGACTTTAATAATAATTATTCATAATTTAAGACAATATAAAGTTTTTATGTGCATTTTGTGTCCAATGGGGCCATGACCCTCAATTAAGTAACTTAAAGTACAATTAATAGATTATATTTGAGAGCCCATTTATTGATGCACTATATAAAGTCAAAAAACAAATATAAAGTGTTTTAAAACTATTATAAAAGCATTTCTTTTGAGGGGCCATTTGTTAAAGCATTCAATGAAGTTGAAAAGAAAAGGTTTTATATCAGTTTGAATGATTAAAAGACATATGAAGGGGATCAAAAAGTATAAAAGACACAAAAAAACATTCATTCACTCATTTTGGCAATTGAAGACTTTAAAGTTTGTGCTTGTGCTCTTCTCATGGAGAAATAGAAACCAGGGTTTGCTGGTATTGGCAATGGAGAATGGAGATTCTTCATTGTTTTAGCATTCTAAGTTTGTGAAAGACCAGCTGAAGTTTGCCTGTGAGATTGGTTTCATCTAGAAGTCAACATTGTGTTTCATTGGAGTTTATATCAAGGGTTTTGAATAATATTTAATTGCTTATCAGAAGTTTGAGGATTAATGTTTGGAGAATACTTGCAGGTTGTACAATCCTCTATGCAAAGTATTTTCTTTCTAGCTGAATCAACTTGTGTTTGGAGCTGAAAGTTTTTCTTTTTCGGGTGGCTAAAGGTCTAATATAAGTTTGCTGCATTTGTTTGTTGAAGAATTCATCTGTTGCTGATATTCATTATTTCAGAGGATTTTAAGGCATGTATTACCTATGAGTTCATTAATTGTAACTCCTAGATTTTCTGGGTATTGTTGTTTTAGATAATATGAGTTATTTAAAGAACCGGGTTGTCATTATATTTTGAAAATTCTGAGTATTCAAACTGGTATAAAAAAATCTAGAATTTTCAAATGTAGATTTCCAATGCAATTTCAGTTTTGAGTTGAAAAAATTATTATTGCAATATCTTTTATTTGTTGCATTATATTGTCATATCAAACATTGCAAATATACCACATTCATTCATCAAAACAAACACAAAACAAGACAAAAAATTTGTATTTACAAGAATCTGCTTGGAGAGGGTTCTGACAGTTAGCATCTTTCAAAATGGTTCTAGCCATCTCAACAATAGTCATATTCTTTCTTTTAACAGCTCCATTTTCTTGTGGAGTCCTTGGAGCAAATAATTGTCTTCTAATTCCATGTTCCTCACAAAATCTATTAAACTCATGATATAAACTCACTTCTATTAGACCTTAAACATTTAATCTTAGCATCCATCTAATTGTCATCCAAATTTTTAAATGTCTTAAATCTATCAAAAACCTTTGATATTTCTCTTGAGAATGTGGCCCATGTCATTCTAGAGTTATCATCAATAAGTAATGTAAAATACCTTTCGTCGTTTAGTCCTCTTGTCCTTGTGGGTCTGCACTGATTTGTATGTATTAGTTCCAAAGGTCTAGTGGTTGAATACTCCTTGTGCTTGATCTTGTTCCTAGTTTGCTTTCCCAATTGACATTCTTTGCATATAGGAATAGTAGACTAGATAATTTTGGGCAGATCTCTCATGGCCTTAGAATGTCTGATCTTCATCATATTGTCAAAGTTAATGTGCCCCATCCTCTTGTGCCAAAACCAACACTCGCTACTCTATGCTAATGAACAATTGCTTCCTCTTGTTTCCTTAAGGTAGTAGACATTACCATTTGCCCGTATACCTTCTGCAACCAATCTTCCTGAACCTTTTCTAATCTCATGGCTAGGACTAGCCTGCAAGTTTTCTTTCGTAGTTGTTTGATGCAGGAGCATCTAGGGTGTAAGAGCAATCTTGCATCACCTAAAAATATTTTCTAATTTTTCAATAAGGGCTATCTTATGGCAGGGTTACTATTTTTGGGAAATTTACTATTTTTAGTAAGTTGTTCATTTGAGCACGGATTGTTCCAATTTCTTCTCTGGAGGTTCATTTTGGATATATAAGCTTGCCGCTAAAGTTTCTTGGCAAGATCACGTTTGGTTCTGAAAATATTGAATTTTTTGGTTTGGCAGGGTGGTACAAAAACATTGAACATAGTTTCGAAGGTCTTAGAGGCTCCGAAGGGGGGTCAAACTTTAAGCGGTTCGCATTTCGCTTCAAGAGGTTTTCGAAATGGGGTTATAATAGCCAATCGATTCAAAGGTTCACAAGTTATGACTTTCGGAAGTTGAGCCATCACGACTTAAGTTTCAATAAAAAGGAAAATGGAGAAAAATCAGTTAAGGCGGGAAATTGAACCGCTAGGCGCTAAAATAAGAAAATTTTACTTTCTAGAATCTTTGAAGGCGGTTAATTGTGCTGCTTATATAGGGAAGAAGGGGATTTTTAGGGCCTAGTTTCAGAAGTGTAGCACTGTAGATTGTGGTTCTGTCTTGCATGTTATTGTAATGAAAATGGCCATATCACTATAGCGTGCTATTTTTTTGAATATTGTAAATAACCATCCTCATTGTGCTCATTCTAATGTCATTTTTTTTTTGAATAAGTCTTGACGTCTGCCTATACCCTTGAGCCCCACTTGAAGATCTTTTCTAACCATCCTCGTTGTGCTCATTCTCTACTCGAACAATGATAAAACATTGATGAAAAACCATGTTCGCTTAACTCTTAGATCCTTGATCGTAACTGTGAGGTGGGATGCTCCTGTACCTTGCATATCATTACTGCTATTATGGTAGGTTATTTTTCACTTCGTTATCTCTTTCTGTGGTTGTAAATTTAGTAAACCAGGTTTCAACGATTAAGAGTTATGGACAGTACTAAGCTAATCCACAATAAATGAAGACTGTTACTATGTCACTGAATTAAAATTGGGGCTTCCTTGCTTTGTACACAATTGGTCTTAATTGATAAGGTACAACAATCTAGTTATAGCCGCATAAATTTGATGATATTTATAATTCCAACTAGAAGAACACGCTAATTGTTTGCCATTTGTGTTTGGGTACATTCATATATGTCTCTGCAGGTTTATGGATACAGGATGTCATTGTGGGCAGAACACCTTGGGACTATTGAAGATTGCTTTCTTCATCCAGAAAGTATCGAGTGTGTTAAGAGGGTTAATTCTCTAGCAGAACAATATTGGAATCAATTTGTAGCTGAGGAAGTGACAGATATGACAGGCCATCTCTTGAAGTACCCTGTACAAGTGGATGCAAATGGCAAGGTTGGAGCATTGCCTGGACACGAAGTTTTCCCTGACGTTGGAGGCAAAGTTTTGGGGGCACCTGCCTCTATTCCTTGTAATTTAACAACTTGATTTAAATTGTTTATTTTGTAGCAGATACCCAGATTTTGTTTAGATTACAGAAATGATGAACCGGTCGGGAAAAAAAAGTTCATATTTTTTTTCTGTGGAAGAGGCATCGATCCATATACTCGCGCTAGTTTTAAAATAATTTAGCCACCCACAGGTCTCTGTCCAAAAATAATTAAAAATCGGGTGTCTCGAGATGTAAGTATAAATAAAAATCTATAGCCTTTAGAATCGAGTCGCAGGAATAATATTAAGATTCATTTATCACTAATTGTGCTCCCTAAAAACACATATGAAGAGCCAAATTACTTTTTATAGCAGCTTACTTATTCTTTGATAATTTGAGGTCTGTGCCATCAAGTACGATGCTATATTAGCATGTTTATTGAGTCATTTTATATTGGCATGTAATTATTAGTATTCATGATCAACATTAACAATTTAAAAATTATTATTAGTGTTATATGATTAAAAATATTGCGCATTAAATCAACAAATGTTACAAGTGTTGAAACATGTTCAATTCAAAATCTTCTCTTCTAATATTGAAAAAATAACAAATTATATATATATATATAAAAGAGGGATTTGTTCATTTAAGAAAAAAATCAAGAAAAAAAAACTCTAGAATTTTGTAGAATATATATATATATATATATAAGAGGGATTTGTTCATTTAAGAAAAAAAATCAAGAAAAAAAAAGCTCTAGAATTTTGAAGAGGTGAAGTAAAACCAAAACCTCATTAACATTTTGCCATGTGAGTGAACATGGTGAGTAATTTTTCCTATTTAGAAATCATTGTTCTATTGAATTACTAACCAATTTTTTTTCCCAATACATGTTTTGTCCTAATTGATTTTGAATGGTGCATCATATCAACTAGACACTTGTCCATTACCAAATGGGGGTTATACACACTTTGGAGGATTTTCAAACACTGATTGTCGAATCATATAATTTGTTATTGAGCAAGAGGAGGTCAAAATGTTTTATACATCGAGCAATAAAGAGGAAGAGTAATGAGGTTGAATAATGTAGTGGTAAAATTCCCATCATTCCCACTAGGGGGCATTCTTCTAACTTTGTTGAATAGATTTAGTAGAGACATTCCTTAGGGAATGCATTGCAAAGTAACTATATTTAAAGCATCTTCAACCCTTGAGAAGAATATTGACAGTTCAATATTTGAGACCAATAACATTTGCTCTTCAGGAGAATTGATTGTGGAAGACCTTTTTAATTCTATTTCAATGTAGATCTCTGCAAAAGTTGTGGTAATGCTCTTTAGCTTCCTTGGAAGCATATAGGAATTTCCCTAACTAAGGTTTTATCTTCCCTTTTGTCCAATTTGTAGCATTGATACCACTTGAAAAGTTCCATTAATATAGTAATGATAATACGACAATGGAAAAGATAGATCTCACACAATATAAAAGATGTTTAAGGGCCAAGATGCTTGAATACTCAATATGTGAAAAAATCATATAAACCCTTCAAGTATGGTAATATTATAAACTACCTAAAAAAGAAGCCACTCCAAGCTATATTTAGCTGATAGGCTATATTGCGTGAGCTTTCGGCAATACTATCAGACGCTTTGAAACCGGACAGTTGCACCCCCAAACCTGTCCGACGCTAAAACAGGTTTCTGCAAAATGCTTTCCTCAAATCCTATCTAATAAAATCTGCAACGTCACCAATAAAACTCATTGATTTGATCAAATCAAATCTTATCCGGATAAAATCAGATCTTTGAATCAATATGCAATCACATAAAATATTTCATAGACATGAAAACCCATCAGTCACATCTAAAAGACCCTGTTCTTCCATTTAGCAGCCACAACTGCGAGAACATCCATGGAACTTCTCCCCACCGACACCGCCTTCCTCGCCATCTCCTTCAATTTTGTCACCCTCTTCCTCCCTTGTCCATATGCTGCAAGAAGAGCGTTCCACGAGAGCGCAATTTTTTGGAGGATTTTGTCAAATAGTTCATGTGCCTTGTATATGCTTACTAGGGCAGAGGATTTTTCTAAAACTCTCACAAAATCCTTTCCTTCATGCTTGCAGCGGATGTCCATGTTAAGACTATGTTTTTATAAATGTAAGCATCAGTGAATTACTTTCTTAGGTCTGCAATAAAGATACTGTGTATTGCATTCTGCCTTTATAAAAATAGACTATTTTTTTGAGCGTATGATTTCCTTTTACATGATTGCAGTGTTGATCCTGTGGCAAATGTACATACCTCGTTCCAAAGCTCTCATTTTCGCACAGACAGGGAGGATGCTCATAAAAAGTGTGAAATTTGACTTTAAATCTGTCGATTGAATATTTTTTAATTCTATTCATGAAACACATTATGATTCAACGAGACCACATTTCTTTGTGGGATCCTGTCAAACAATTCACGTGTCGCTTCTACGCTTCTAGATTTTGCACATGTCTACCAGAGCATTTCCAAACGTAATATCTGAACAATCCCTCTTCATTCATTGTGCTTTGATGGATGTCCAAACCCTGTTCAAAACACAATGAATCGGTCTGCTCAAAAATTGATTAGTTACAACTTGCGTATTGACCACAACAATTAGATCAGACTACTACAAAGCATTTTAAATGATATTAAATATCAATGGTATGTGTTTCTTATTTTGTAGTTTGTTGCCAGTATATCAGTTACTATTTGTGTTTTGGTTTTGCACGTGAATTTTCATTTTATTTAGGATTTAGTATTTGCATTGAGATTTTTATTTCTTTACCATGGTAGTACTCTGGAAAACAAGTTCACCTTATTTTCTACTACTCCCCCCAAAATCTCTTTGTTGAATTTTTCTTATATTTTTCCCATTTCAAAAATTTTCATTCTAAATCTTTCAGATTGACTATCAATTGGACCCTTATTCTCAGTAGTCTTAACCTTATGTATTTCACTATTTTGAAGGAGAATGGCGGATGGTTCCTTGTGATATCCGTGCACCAGATGGGGAATCGCAGGATGAGAAATCATCCCTCCACCTTGTGTGTGGATGAAAATGGACAGAGCCGGGAAATGGAGGGCCTGTTTGTGAGTGATGCCAGAGTTTTTCCTACTGCCTTGGGTGTCAATCCCATGATCACCATTCAATCCACTATTCTCTGCCCACCAGAGTGTTCCATTAAAACATAAATAGAATTCATTGAAAAAAATTCCCCACCAAAGTGTTACATTAAAATACAGCTAAAATTCCCTAAAAAATAATTTTATTTTCTCATCTTTCAGAGTTTGAATTCACCCACCAAAGCTTGAGATGACTTAACAACTCTGAATTCACTAACCAGAGCTTGAGATGAATTAACAATTCTGTACAACCTTCTTCTTTAAGTAGTGTGAACAATCTCCCATGTAGACCAAACTTGGGGAAGGTTTTAAACGACATGATGGTTGATCTGTTCAAGGCCTTTCTTTATCTTTGTCCTGGAATTCACAAGTTCAGGTTCAACCATTTGATACCAATAGATTGCTTCCTGCCTGTGAACTGGTTAATTGGTTGCAGTTAAATTCAGATACGAAGAACAAAGCTATGGACGTTTTCAATGCTGTTAAAGTTGAGATTTTCTCAAGATCAGAGGGGATTTTGCGAGGGAAAAGGTATTAGAATCCTAATTTGGGTTACTCAGGGCAATTTAACAGCATTAAGCACTCAAATTATATGAAAACCACTTAGCAGTTGCTGGGCGAGTTCTGAAATGTTGCAGGAAAAGGAGTGAAGAGAAAAGTTCCCAAACAGAATAATATAAAATCAGAGCCTAAAAGTTACAATATTAGTCCCTTAATCACTCAGATGGGACAGAAAGTTCAGCCTCCATTTCAAGGAGCATTAGTTCGACCATGGCAGGAAGTGAAATTATATCCCAGATTCAATGGATGGGAATAAGATTTGTTTTAGTTCGTCTCATTTAAAAAAACAAATCTATGTTACCAAGAATTTATTTTCTTACATATAATTCATCTTCTTAACGCATGCATTCACTTTTCCTACCCAATAAACTGTTAAGATGACAACAACCATACAGTTAGTTTTTATTCCACTAACTTATTGTTTTAATGTGTAGAAAAGAAAAAATTGAATAGACAAAAAACTCATTTCATACAAACATATTGTTTCCTATTTGCATACAAAAGCAAATCAGAATCAAATCTTTCAATAATACAAATCAAATCTTTAAGCAATACGATATCAAATCTGATTTGCTAAAATATTAAAGTCAATGGCTGGGATGCATTTGCACTTTCACTCCCCACCGCCCTGATTTTTATTAAATATAGCTTACAAATAACAAAGCTACACTTAGAAAGAATTCAGGTGAAAATAGAGTAAAGACCTGGGAATCGGTACAGGGGAGCGAGAGAGTGGCCATGGTGGAAATTTGCAGCGAAAATACCTTCAAAACCACTGATCGCGCGCCCCCCCCCCCGAATTTGCAGACTCGAAAGTTATGCCCAGCAATCCACCAACTGTAGTCAGTCATAGAATTGAACTGGTTTGGCCAGTGGACATACGCAGAGCAATATGTTATATATTTCAAGCGCAGTACCGCATGTCCGATAAACTTTGCTTGGATTACAGAGATTCTGCGAAGCATTCCAGGTATACTTTCATACGATATCTGTGAATGAAGATTATGGATGATCGCCAGTGTAAATAGTTATGGATGGCTAGCTGTCATCTTTTAAAATTTCGGGTTTATTATTTTCATATAAGATTATGTGTACTATTTGTAACCTACAATAAAATCCCAAGTTTTTTTTCATATAAAATTCTTGTCTCTATGATGAATTAAATCTGATTTCTTATTTAGCACTAGTTCCAAATTTATATCTGTTTTTCATCAACGAGGATTTCATGTTGTAAATTTGTATGTGCATAGAATGGGAATTTGAGAAACTGGTGTTCAGAGACGTAAAGAAGGGCATTAGGAGGGAAAAAGAAATGTTGTTCAGGCGAAAAAAATGTGGATGCTACAAGCATTCACATCTCTGAAAAATTCCATGGGAAAAAGAAGCATACAATGGGGGAGATCCGTTATTACCATTACCACAACACACTTTCAACCAGAGAAGAGATGTGCAGCGAATGTGAAGCCCTCCATGAAAGACAATGTACCATGGCTTCACGGCACTCCATATGTATGTGATGGAAGGTTGAAAGCTTTAGCTCCGTCCATTAAACAGTTCGAGAGAGAGAGAGAGAGAGAGAGAGAGAGAGAGAGAGAGAGATGTTTTGTGACTGCATTTGTCGTTCCATTCAAGTGGCTCCAAATTATCGAAGTTGTTCCTTGGTTGTTGACTGTATATGCCCTTCAATATAGTAGAGCATCTATCTTTCATTGAATACTATTATCTGCCAATGTCCTTGTTTGTTTTCTGTCTTATTCCTAAAAATTGAATACTATTATCTGCCAATGTCCTTTTTTGTTTTCTATGTCTTATTCCTAAAAAATTGTCGTCATTTGCGTATTGCTTTCTTCACCACATAGCTTTCCTTTTCTATTTTACCCTGCAAGAGAAGTCCTTGTTATTAAAATTTCAAGATTACTTATCATCTCTATATAATAAATTCTAAATTTCAATGAATGCATCCCCAAATTTGGATGAATTTTTATGGGCTATGGAAACAAGATTTGTCTTTTAACCACAAAAAAATTATCCATTCTCATAGTCTTAAATCTATATTATTTTCAACTCCT
>MU227524.1:1488576-1527256 GCA_018584345.1 Thuja plicata
TGATATAAATAATTATTACAATTTCTAATATATAATATATATTATTCTATTATATATGCAATATTATATAATTTTAGTATTTTACTAACCCTTTATTTATTATTTAAACTCCATTTTACATTTAAAATTTATAACTATATTTTAGATTTTCAATTATAATTATACTAATGAAACTATAATATATACAAACATAACTTATTAAATATCATTTTTAAGATTTTATAGAAAGTTTCTTATTTAATTTTTAATTTATAATAATTTTACTTTTATGAAATAACTATTAATTAAAATATACTTAATATTTGTAATAAAATTAGAATTAAATTTTTTTTGTATTGATAATAAGAGGATCGAAAAGTTTTATACAAAATGCAGTTTCAGAAACCGTCAAAAGAGAGGCATAGCCTCACATCGAAGAGTATCAAAAAATAACATACATCATCGACAAAGAGTATCAACTCAACATAGAGAAGTATAAAACAAGGATCTAGTGTAGAATATCATAATAGGTGTCTGCCCAAGCAGTCCACCCCAGGGGGCCTTCCACCCAAACTATGTTCTTCTTAGCCTGGATTTGTGCCAGCATGAAAATTTGGTCATCCGTGACATTTTTATTCTTCTTCAATTCCTGATCATGCGGTTTCTTAATCGTCTCATGAAGACAGCGAGATTCTCCATGTGCCTCCTCCATTCGTGGTCGTCTTTCATCTCGAAGACAAACATGGTGGAATGACCCATCTTCAGGAACCTCTTCAGCTTCTCCTCACTAATCAACATTTGGATAGAAACCTGCGAAGAAATTTTAGAATAAGTGAGTTTACGGAAAAACACAGTAAGAACTTTGGGATTGTCAAGAAATTTTTCTTCATTCCTGCACTTCCAGATCTACCAAAGGATGTTAGAAGACAAAATATTCCATCATAGGTTAGTATCTTTCTTTAAGCCATGAACATGTCCATTGATAATTTCAAAACTATTAAGATATTTAGGGTAAGTAATCGCAAACATAGCCCAAATTTCTTTAGCAAAAGTATAGTCGAGAAGGATATGCCTGGTGGATTCAGGAATCTTGCAGATGCTGCAAAGTTCAGCAGCAGATGAGTCTTTCTTAATAGAGAGCCTGTCAAGAAGTGTTAGCCACTTAAAACAAATTAACTTAGGGTCAATGTCGTATCTCCAAAGCCTGTCAAAGTAACTTTTCCAAGAGTTAGAGTCCATATCAGTATACCATATTTTATTGACTAGAATTAAATTTACATATATAATTATAATTATAACTAATTACGACAAATACTTGTTAATTAAGAGACTAATAGTACAAACAAATATTTGTTTATAAGATAATCACATCCAAAACTTATTGAAAATGGAATTGAAAATTTTATTTTAAACTACAACTGCATTTTTGATTCGAACGATCCTTTGATATTTTTCACTTATCCTGAGTTCAGTCATCAAAGACTTCCTAAGTTTTTAAAAAGCAATTATCACTATGTTTAATCGAAACTTCTTTATTCAAAATTACTCATGTATATGCAATTTCCACTATATAAACTTATGTCATCCCCACTTTATATTGATTTGTTTAAAACTATTTAGCACGTATTCATAATTATGAATGAATCATAAATTTATCTATTAATACAACAGTTTATAATATGAAAAGATTAATTTAAAATTGTATTCAATATAAAACATTGTTACATTGATCATTTTCTCTAAATATAAGAAACTTATTTTAACACAGCTATCAAACAAATAGATGAGCCTGACCTTGATTCGTCAGGCTTCTCTTTCTTTTCTTTCTTTTGCAGCTTTTTTATTTCTCAATCTTAACAGACCCCTAATTTCAAAAGGAAAAACCATAGGTCTCTCAATTTTTTGAATTTTATTCCCCCAAAAAATAAGCAACTTATTAATCAAAATGAAATGTTATCATTATAGTGACCCATATCATGGCTTACTACTGTGTTCACTCCATCTACCACAAGATTATGGCCACTCACAAACTTGGATTCCTCACTGGCCAAATACAAAGCAGCCTCTACAATATCTTGTGTCTTAAGAGTATGGCCCTTTAAATTGGCTATCTTGTTACAAAACACCTCCCAATAGGCCTTCTTCTCTTCTGGATTCTTGTCAAGGAATTGTAAGGTAATATCTGTGGCCAGGGCAGCTGGAGAAACACAAATCACTCTGATACCATATTTCCCCATCTCAGCTGCACCTTGTTTAGTAAGACCTATGACTGCATGCTTAGAAGCTGTGTATGCATATGGACTCAATCCACCAAGTATTCCTCCAATACTGGCTGTAGAAATTATGCACCCACTTTTGTTTGGGACCATAACTCGGCCTGCATGCTTGATTCCATGCATTAGTCCTTTTATGTTTACGTTCATCACATGCTGAAACTCTTCCATGTCATGCTCCACAGCCTTCATGGCTTTCTTATCGACTATTCCTGCATTGTTAAACATAATGTCCAGTTTTCCATGTTTTTCCATGGCCAAATCCACAGCTGCACTCACATCTTCCTCTCTGGTCACATCACAAGGGATATATGTGGCGTCTGGGGAAAAGGATTGGCCAGCCTTTTTAACAATGTCAGCCACAATGACTTTGGCTCCATGTTTTGTAAAGAGCCCAACTGTGGCTTCTCCAATTCCTGATGCCCCGCCTGTTATTATTGCAACCTTTCCTTCCAATCTGCATATAATTACTTACCATTAGGTTTAAAAAATGTTCCATATCTATCTCTACTTGGTGAACCTTTCCATCTACTTGGTGAACCTTTCCATTTACTAGTTTACTGCAATTGAGATTTATTAATTAATGATATTAAGTTTCTATAATCTATTAAAGTTGTTCTATTTAGTTTTTGGATTGGATTGGATTGGATTGGATTGGGTGAATATTTTTTACATCAATATTCTAGATTACATTTCTAATCCATCATCAGAATGAAGAGTTGATCTAGAAGAGAAGAAATGAATTTGTTGCAGACCAAGATACTAAAAACGAAGAGAGGAAGGTGGGGAATGGGTAAAACAAAGAGAGGAAGGTGGGGAGTGGGTATAGGTGACATAAGGATCCAGAATCACTTGAAAGATGAGAAAGGAATCGAAGGAGTATGAGAAGGAAAGAGATAAAAAAGAAATTGAGATTTATTAATTTTAAATGATATTAATTTTTTATATGATTAATCATTATAAAGTTTAAACAAAGAAATTTTTAATCATTTAATTTGTCAAAACGCAATTGGTAGAGTTTATTGTAATAATTAGTATAACAAGAAAATATTTTTATATGAAAGTTAGAAGTGAATTAATTTGTTAAATTTTGTTTTTTAATTAAATATTAGACTATGCTACATTTGTCATGTATATGCATGTTTGTTAGAAAAGATACATCTCTTCGTGAATGAACCTATTTAAGAATATATGGATCCATCTATTTGTAATATAGAAAAACATCAATTTAATGGGCTCTATTTTTTGTACATGATATTAGAGCATATGGACATTTGTTTTTCTTGTATAAGGATGAGACATGCAGTTTGAAAAAATAGGGAAAATTTCTTATAGACTTGAGTACTTCCAGCCAATGACTAATAAAACAAATTATCTATAGACCTGAGTGAAGCCATAACTATAACTTATATATATAGATGCTAGTTGTGGCATTATTGCCATTGTAGGGAGATACTACAAACTGTTATTTATACTTTGGTGGCAATGTAAGTTCATCCAAACAATGTGAGTGAGTTATTTGATATAATTTTAAAGGCATAGGTGAAAAAGGAGGAGGAGTGTAGTTTATTTTTTCTTCTATCACTTCAAAAGAAAAGCCTTTTCGCCGAAGACAATTTAGAAATCAAAAATCAAAACTAATGTGTGCATTTTTTTCTAGATTTCTACAAGAAAGATATGTAGAATTTAAAAAAGTTTATTGCATGTTTGTGAAAGAAGATATTAAATATTTAAAGGAGGGAAACCAAATTGACAAGGAGGAGTAAATCTACAAATTGAAGTTATAATATTATTTGTTATAAATTATAACCATTTTGATCACATATTTTCATGCTAATAAAGGTGACTTGGAGAAGGTAATAGGTCAAAGATTGAGGAGTCAAATAGAATTTATAATTCGATAGTGAAAATTATTATAGATAAGACTTGTTACTCAGTTCAAAAAGGTATAACATAATATAAATAATAAATTTAAAAAGCTAACTATTTAAAGGAAATAAATCAAAGTTTTTTATCTGTGCAGTTAGCTTCTTAAAAGACGCCAAAATAGATCTAAGCTATATGAGCAAAGTAAATCAGAACAAAAGAGAAAAGATTGAGGGCACAAAAAGCTATAGAATAATGGTGATCTAAATCATTGTAAGAGCATCGTTGTCAAGAATATAAACAAGGAATGTTTAAATCATTCAGTTTAATGAGGAAAAGTGGTAAAAGAGAAAAGAAAGAAAATGGTTGTTCTCAAGGAGGTGGCTTGAGCATTCTGGATTTGAAAATGGTTGTTGTCAAGGAGGCAACAAAAGGATGGAAGAGAAAAATAAGATTCATGGGAAGGATAATGGTGATAATGTATCCTTAGTAGTAAATGGTGGTCCTCAAGGAGGTAATGAAAATAAGGAAGATCAAAATAAGTCCAAGTGGATTGGAATTGAGAAATATAGAACGTTGGGTGGGTGGTGTAGAAGGAAAAATAGTATCATAACCAATTACTGTTGATAGTAGGGAAGACAGAGTTTTTTTGTCCCCAATACTTACTTTACAGGGTACTTATGAAATGGTTAAATTCACATTCCAACAATTTGCTAAGGATCTTCAGGGCGATAATGTCCTTGAAACTCTTGAGGCGGTTAAATCAATTTTTCAGTATACACTTAATGATCTTCAAGGCGATAATGTTCACTCAAATATGTTTTTTTTCCTAAATCAATTTTTTGCTATTTTATCTATGGAGCTAAAAGCTTCTCAATGGTGTACTTTGGAGAGGGAGTTAGACTTAGGTTAAGAAAAATTGAGCAAGGAAGAACCAAACATGGATTACGAAAGTTCCTTCACTAGGGTGGAAAAGAAAAAAGGAAGGAAAATGAACACTTCTTTGGATGTCTCCACTAGGAACGGGTCCAAAGTGGATTGTGGGGTAGCTCAAATTTTGGGGAGAAAATTTTTAAAAATGGCATAGGGAGTAGGAATGTTTGTAGAATATTATTGATGGGGTCTAGAGAACCATCCCATAGATTTTCTTGAATAACACCTAGACTATTGTGGGGGGCTTCAATAATCTATTACAAGAAATGGATAAGTTTGGTGGATCTCAGATTCAGTTGGATAGTAAAGTGGACTTGATGAAATTTATAAATGACCAGGGATTACATGATGTTGATTTAAAGGGAGCTACCTTTATGTTGACTAATAGAAGAGTTGGGAATGAACTCATTTAGGTAAGATTGGACCGTGCTCTTATTTCTAATGAATGGGTCGTTCATTTTTTTTGTTCCTTGACATATTTATCTAGGACCAGTTCTGATCATTACATAATCAATTTTGTTGTGGGTCCCATTACTAGTAAAAGGATTTTTCCTTTTAGATTTGAAAGAATGTGGCTTTCTCATCCTTAGTTATATGATTGAATCAAGGAATGGTGGAATATTAGGGTTAGTGGAATGACTATGTTATGGGTTGCTAAGAAGCTAAGGGAAGTCAAGGGAAATATTAGAAAATGGAATAGAGACACTTTTGGGAATATTTTCACCTCAAAAAATTCAATCCATTCATATCTGAAAGATATCCTGTATAAGATTCATAAAGAAGGGTATTTAGATGATTACTTGCAGAGAGAAAATGGGATTCTTACTAAGTATCATGATATTATTACTAAGGAAGAAGAATTCTGGAAACAAAGATCTAGATCCTTGTGATTGTCTTCTAGGGATAAAAATACAAGGTTTTTTCATCTAACTACTGTGAAGCATAGGAATTCTAATCGTATTTCCTATGTTATGAAGAATGGTATCAAGGTGGAAAAGGAAGAGGATATCGGAAGAGAGATGGTCCAATTTTTTTGTGTATCCGAATTGTTGATGATATGTTGGATAGATCTGGACAACAAGAGCTAATTAAGGCTATCCCCAGAATTTTGAATGAGCAGAACCAAATGTTGACTGCTAACCCATCTCTAGAAGAAGTGAGGAAAGATGTATTTTCCTTTGATGGAAATAAAGCTCCTAGTCAGGATAGTTTCCCAATGTTCTTCTTCCAAACCTTTTGGGAAATTATGGCTATGGATGTTGGGAATGCGGTGAAGGAATTTTTTGGTTCAAGAAAAATTCTTAAAGAAATTAATTCTACCTTCATAATGCTTATCCCCAAATCTCTTGGGGCTGATGCTTTTGATGCCTTTCACCCTATTAGTCTCCGCAATTAATTTTATAAAATCATATCCAATGTCATTACTACCAAGTTGTAGGTTGTTCTACCTTCGTTAATATTTCCTCAGCATAATGGATTTGTTCCAGGAAGGCAGATTCTTGACTCTATTGTTACTATGCACAAGAACATTCATTCGTTGGAGGTATCTAAAAATCAAGGCTTCTTGCTAAAATTGGATCTTTCAAAACCTTATGATATAGTGGATTGGAGATTCTTAATGAAGGTCTTGAGGGTTTTTGGTTGTATGGATAGACTCTTGGATTTTATTTGGCAACTCATCTCAATGGCTAGTATGGTTGTGATTGTTCATGGCTCTCCCTCACACTTCTTTAAAGCAACTAGAGATCTTAGAAATGGTGATCCTATTTCACATAATCTTTTTACTATTATGGTAGAAACATTGGGTAGGTTTATACATAAGATGTTTATGGATGGACACCTAAAGGGTCTTCAAACCTCATTTGATAACTTGGTGTGTTCCCATTAGCAATTCATAGATGACACTATTTTGTTAAGAGGCTCGATAATTGGTGAGGTGAAAGGAATTAATAGGGCTTTTGTTCTTTTTGAAGAGGGTTCAGGTCAGAAAGTGAATCAAGCTCAAAGTTCTCTTTTCTTCTTCAATACTCTTGAAGCTAGACAAAGGAAAATTGTAAA
Organism: Thuja plicata; assembly: GCA_018584345.1. Taxonomy (NCBI): domain Eukaryota; kingdom Viridiplantae; phylum Streptophyta; class Pinopsida; order Cupressales; family Cupressaceae; genus Thuja; species Thuja plicata. The sequence continues at coordinate 1,495,686 of MU227524.1, forward strand.
TATTTTGAGTTGTGTTGTGGGAAGTGTTTCTTCAATTTATCTTGGCCTCCCTCTATGTGCTAAACGTCCTGACTCTTTTTGTCTTTCTCTGGTTGACATGTTCAATATAAATCTAGTTAGGTGGAAAGGAGCCCTTTTAGCCTGGCTGGGAAAGTTCGGCTTCTAAAATCTTCTCTATAAAACCTACTAGTGTATGCTCTGAGTTTTTTTAAGATACCTTCTAAATATGCTGATATCATTGAGAAAATTTGGAAAAAAATTCTATGGTTCGGGGTGGGGGAGAGAAAGAGAATTCCATTAATTTCCTGGGATGTGGTTTGCAAATCAAAGAAACTCGGTGTCCTTGGGCTAAGGAAAATTAGGACTTATAATAAGGGTCTTCTGGCCAAGAAGGTTTGGAGAACCTTTTCTAATAAGAGGGAATGAAATTCTATTTGGTAGAGAAAATACTTACTCAGTGTTTACTCTTTCAAGGATTTTTTGGATTCCCAAGTCCTCCCTTGTAGTTTGACTCTTTGGAGTAATGTGATAAAATCCAGGGATGTTGCTTCTATTGGTTCCTGTTGGAAAATTGGTTTGGGTAGATAGATTTGATTTTGGGAGGATAGTTGGCTTGGCCATGAGTCATTGTGTAACAACATATCTTTTGGACAAGTTATGGCAGAATGCAAAACCAGATTTGGTCACTTTATTGTGGATTACTGGACGGATGGTCAATGGGCCAACCTTACCCAAAGCACCTCAGATCTTTTACCTATTTAGTTATCCCTTAATTTTTTAACCGTGGATCTGCAGATAATGGAGAATAAAATGGCCTAGAAATCTTCTTCTACTGGTGATTTCCTAGTGTCTTCAGTGGTGTCTCTGTTTTCCTAGAATGGTTTACCTTTTCCTCTATGAGTAAAATATTGGGTGAAAAATATGGCACCCAAAGTTAACATTTTTGCTCTAATTCTCCTTTAGAATAAACTCCTAACTTCTTATAATTTGTGTAAGCGGGTCTTTTCTTTACCCAACAGGTGTTATCTATGTCTTAATGATGTTGAGACAACCTCTCACCTTTTCTTCCATTGTTCTTTTTCTTGTGAGGTTTGGTGTTGGGTTTTGTAGCTCTAGAATCTCAACTGGGTTTTCCCTGAATCCATTTTGGATTTTTAAGTTCTTAGTGGAAAGTTCCTTCCTCCAATCAAGCCTTGAAGTTTCTCTAGTCTTATATATTTCCTCATTTGGCTTGGGGAATTTGGAAGGAATGTCACAATATAGAGTTTTTAGAGAGGCTTCCCTCCCTTTAGATATTATGTTTGAAATTTTTTCAAAGCCTTTGGGGAGAATTATAAATGTCTTAATTCCAACTCTGTGACTAAGGAGAAATAGATATGTCAGGATTATGATTACATGTTGGATACTTCTTGGAAGATTAAATTTGACATTGCTAATGCCTTGAGACCTATTAAGAAGCCTAGGGATGGAGTCTTTTGGACTTTTTCTCCTTCTAGTTGGGTCAAAGTTAATTTTTATGGGGTGACCAAGGGTAATCCTTGGCCGGTTGGGTGTGGGGGATTGGTCAGGGATGAGAATGGAATTTTCCTTTCAGTAGTGACACTCCTCTTGGGTTGCCAAACCAACCACCTCGCTGAAGCCATAGTGTCTTATCAAAGTTTAAGATTGGCTCACCTTCTCAACTGTAAAAATGTTTGGCTCTAAGGTGATTCAAACAATATAATTCAATGCTTGAAAAGGGATTATAAATTGTCTTGGACCATAGACATTTGGTTAAAAATCAAGGGAATTCATTAGGTCGTTTGATAATTGTTACAATTCTCATGCTTACCAGGAAGCCAACAAGGTTGTTGATTTTTTTTTACTAACGAAGGGGTTTGACCTAAAGGTGGTATGATGTGGAATAATGGTGATCAAATGGATGATGATGTCACTATCCTGATGATGTATGATTGAATCTTTGGAAAATGAAGAGATACCCTATTAGATAGTTATGTCAATGACAATTCATACTCTTTTTGTCATTATTACAGAAAATGTGAGTTGTGCTAGGGGATTTCATGTTGATTCTTTTCATTATTTCTCCCACACTTTATAGGTAGTCTAGAGCTTCTCTGGTTAAGCATCATTGCAATGTATTTTCAGCTCATTTTCTCCAGAGATAACACAATTCAAAAGATGGGGGATGAAAGGTGGTGGATTCAATGGATTGAGCAATGCTGATGAAGAACACTGCTACAATTTAGAGGGTGTTGGAGAAGGGTGGGGTGACCCCTTATATTGAAAATATTCATGGCTAGGACCCCAAAATCAGTGAGATCTTTTCCAAAGGGTGGAACTAATGGAAAATTTCCCTTTTCGGAAGGAATGTGACTATTGATGAAAATATGGTTGCAGAGGTAACGGGTATGTCAATGCAGGATGACCTCAAGTTCTTCAGAGACATAAATTACTTTGATATGGAGGTGAAAAAAATCCCAAAAAAAGAGAAAGAAAGGGAGAACCTGGTCAAACTTTCCAAGAGAAGCTATGAAATGCCCAAGATTAAGATTGTTTGGAGGGAGGTGTTGAAGTTCATTATGCAATATTTTACCCTATATGGGTGGTTTACCAGAGCTTTTGGGCACCATTCCATCCTCCTGAACCATTTCAAACATAAGGTTAGGATTTATATCCCTTTTTATATGCTTTCTTGCTTGATTACAAGCATAAGGGATCATAGGAAAAGCCTTAAAAAGAACCCTATTCTTCACAAGGGGCTTCTTGTGCTTATTTATGAACTTGCTAAAGCTTTGTCTTGTCCTTCTAATATGACCCCTATTTCGATTATGGGTGAGGATGATTTGGAAAATAGTGACTCTAAAGAGGAGTGGAATATTGAAATGGAGGATGAGGATTCTGAGTCTAAACCTAAACAAACTAAAAAGAAGACCAGAGCCCATGCTAAACCTTTGAGTGCAAATAAAGGGAATATCAAGTGTAAAGAAAAATCTACCTCCACTGTCCCTAGATCTCGAAAGAATAACATTGAAGGGAAGGGAAAACATAATTTGGGTTCCCCTTCTCCTGTTAAATTTGTTTACTCATCCAATAGATCTAGAAAGAAGATTGTTAAAGGGAGGGGTGAAGATAAATCACTTTCCCTTTCTCTTGTATCTGGTAATAAGAAAGTTTTAACTTTCTTCTTACTGGAACCAAGAGAAAGGGAACCCGATACATTTTTGTCCCCTGTTGTGGATAAGGGAAAATCTATAATGAAGGATAGTCCACCCTGTGATTCTAGGAAAGATGGTACCTTGGTCTCCCCCATGTCAAATGATTCTTACACTTCTTATCCTGCAATTGATAGAGAAGGAAGGCCTAGTTTTCCTCTAGATATCAATGCTCACTCTCACTATTTTAAGTTTAATCAATAATTTCTTGATGATATTCTTGCAATTGCTCAAAATGGTGCAGTAGATTTTTTTAGACTTATTAAATGGGTATTCTATGAAATGAAAGAAAGTAAATAAACCAAAGAGCTATTAGTAGCAAGCAAGAGTTATTTGAGGCCGGTGGAATTGACATGACCAATAAGAAGGATATAAGAGAGAGAAAGAGTTGTGGACTGAAGATGAGAAGAAGTCTGTGGTGAACTTTCTACACAAGACTGTGGATGCCATAGAAAATTTGAAAAAGGACTGTGAGGGTAAGATTAGGGGTATTGATGAAAAACTAAACAAATTAAATGATTCCCTTCAGTCTATAATGAATCTTAGACACATAGTCATCAAGGCTATAGATGATAGTATGAATACTACGATGGGTAATGTGGAGAACATATATTAGGATAATTTGGTGGTGGATCTAGACATGGATAATGATAAAGGCTAGGATGAGGCTTTTAGTCCAAGTAAGAGAACAAGAGGGAATTTGAAAAGGAAAGAAGAGATCAATCTTCCACAAGATATATAAGAGCTAAAGTAGGTGGTGCTTAACATGAATCGGTTCGAGGTGGTAGTTGTTGATACTCTGAAGAGTCTTTCTTAGGTTCTCCTGCTTTGTCCTATATTTTTGTTGTCTCTTATTTTGGTTATTGTTTTCTTTTTGTTGTTGGTTTCTATGTTTATTCTGTGGGCATCTTTTTGGTTATGGTTTGTAGTAGATAATGTTTCTTTCTAATAAGGATATTTGTTAAAGGGTTTCGAGTCCCTTCATATCCTTTTTTTATCGTAATCAAACACTCTTTCCATAAGTGAAACACCACCTCAATAGGGTACATTGTCACCTCTATAAGACAAAGGAAAGAATAGAGAAGGAGCACAAAGAGCTCTTCCCACAACATAGTTGCAAGGAGATACCCCACCTCAATAGGAGGAAGCTCCACCTCAAAAGGAGCCTCACAAGAACAAAACCAACCACAAAGAAGAACAAACTACAAAAGAAAAGAACATAGATAACTCTCAGGACCAAATTGGACACACACAACCCAACCAAAACAGAACCCTAACGAAAAATAGCAAAAAGCCAAGAAGGGCTCTTGAAAACTAGTAGAAACCCCTTAACTAAAGAAAAAGAGGGAGCAACTAGAAACCCTAAAAACAACCAAAGCCCCAACCAAACGAAAGGACCCAAAGAAACAATAAAAGTCTACAAGAAAAGAGCCAGGTAAATGCAAGAAGTTGAGTCCACTTCTAGGGGAACATTTTGCTCGCGAAACCCACTTATGGTGGAAAATGTTTTCTAGGGAATTTTTTCACAAAATTAAAACCCATTATAGATATGATTGCATAAATTTAAAATATAAAATTTTGGTTTATTTGGATCAATTTTTCTATTTTTTAAATAATTTCTAATAAAATAGGTATATAAGCGTGAAATAATAGGTTTTCTTATTTTTACAATAACTTTAAGTTTTTCACATTTTTTGAAAAAAAATCTATGACATCAAACTACAGACAATTCTTTTCACTTTGAAAAAAAAAAGTAAAATTTGAAAAATGATGAGTTCAGGTCAACTTATGTTTGCCATACACGAGGGGTTTTCAAAATGGAAATACCGCTCAATAAAAAAAGTAGTAGAAAAAAAATATTAAAAAAATACAAAAAATGTGCTCATCAATTTTATGTGTCATAAAAATCACATCCCAAAGGGACTAAAAAAAAACTTTAATTTAGGTCAAATTATGGTTGTCGTGCACGAACATGGAAGGTCCTTAAAAAGTGACTTTTAAACAATGGTTTTTGGAAACACCTAGTAGAAATTATTTTTTATTATCTGTATATTAATATAAATTACATATTTAGAAACCAGACTTTCAATACTACATTTATTATTGACATTGTTAAAATTCCACCCATCCCTTTCTTAAAAACAAAAAACAAAAAGTGGTAGGGGATAACCAAACCCAACCAAAGAGGCCTATGTGGCCAAAGGGCAGCCGATCCAATACCAAGAGCCCCCCACACAACAAACAAACATTGGTCTAACGAAAAAATAAGGAAAGGAACCCCTGATGTTGCCAAAACTACAAGAAGCCAGGCAGACGAGAGAAAATGACTAGAACCACAAAGAAAATGACTAGAACCACAAAAAAAAAGAGCCCAAGAAATAGGCAAGACCCAGAAAAAATAACCAGCACCAGCACACCGCACAACCAAGGCTCTGTAGAAGAGAAACTCTTGCTGCAGAAAAAAAAATTCTAGGCCACGAGATGAAGGACAACTCATAAAAATGTAGCTCCTCAACACCAACAATCATGGCCAGGGAAGACAAAATACTTAGGAAAGCCTCATCTGCATCATCTCCTTCTCCTACCTCATAAAATGGAAACATGTTGGGATATTCATCCCTGTACTATTGTGGGTTGAGGAATCATTTTGAGACATTATGTTGTATCAAAAAGTGGAATGAACAACCACTAAAAGATAGTATACAAATGGATTTTGGATGGATTGATGTATCTAATTGGCAAAAGGTCACTTTTTTTTAATGCTATAAAAGCGTAAATATTCTCATGTTAGAAAAAATAAAAATCCTACAAGAATTAGTAACATTGATTGTAAAGATTATTGTTGGACCTAAAAAGTTGTAGCATTGGTTGAAAAGATAATTATTGAATGGTTGTAACATTGATTGTAAAGATCATTGTTGAACCTAAGAAGCTCTAGTTGGCTATAAAGATCATTGATGAATGGTCACAATGTTGTCATAGAGATCATTTTTGAAATGTTATAACATTGACTTCAAATATCATTGAAGTTGCAATGTTGATTGTAAAGATTGCTATTAAAGCTATGCAAGATTTGGTTGCGAAGATTGTTTTTGAAATTGACCACAAAGATTGTTAAAGTTTTTGATCACAAAGATCTTTGGAAACACTTCACCTTCTTTATTGACATATATGAAGGTTTTGAGTACAAAGAAATTTGGAAATGTTTCACTTTCTTTATTGATATATGTGAAGGTGTGATTGCAAAGATCTTTGGAAATGCTTCACCTTTATTATGCATATAATCATGAAAGACTTATTGTTATGAATAACATTAGACAAAAGCAATCTAGGGAGTTCAAAAAAAGGATAAATAATCTACATTTTGAATGCAATAACATTAGATGTTCTTCATTTGTACATGGTTGCTAACAACCCTATATGTTACAGGTGGCTTCCATCATCTAGTTAATTTGTGTGATAAAGTAAAGCTTATGAGGGGTGCTAAAAATGTATGTTATATTTAATCAGACTACATGCCACATTTTTCATATATAGGCAAGCCTGTTGGAAGAGACACATCTCTCCATACATGTACCTATTAAGGATCTATGAATCCGTCTACTTATAATATAGAAAACATCAATTTTATGCTCTCTATTTGTCTACATGATCTACCTTAACACAAGATCATATTGAATTTCACATGTATAAATATATTACCTTAAAATAAACATAAAGCTAAATGAAAAGTGACACAAGTATAAAAATTTCACCTTTAATTGTATACACCAAAAGAAAAAAATTAGAATTAAAAAACATAAATAACTAGTGGAGTAATGCTTCATAACTGTATCCATTCTATATTATCCCAATTAGCTCATACATCCATCCCAATAATCTAAAGGTAAGAGTGAGGCTCTACCCTGCAAGAGACGTGTCATTTACTTGTGAAACAGGTTTCGATCATCAGAACAATAAACTAGACTAGTATTGGCTCCCCGGTTGTAAACATCACACACTAATGACTGATTCCTAGGCAAAAATAATCAATGTTGACTTATTTTTGCAAGTTTAATTTTTTTCTTAGTGTATGATATTTAAGACTGACCGTATTGACTCAAAATAACGAGTAACACAACTGAAAATAACTAAATTTCTTTGAAGCTCTGCAAAGATAATACAGAATGCCATGTAAAACTTTTGACCTGATCAAGACATAGATTCACTAGCCTAAGCAGGTAAATTATTGATAGCTGAACTTCATAGAAAAAAACCACGTACTCCATAGAACAGTCCTTGGAAAAACAGGCAGAATATATCAAAAGACAAAAGGTAATGACATGGAGTGCCTTAACTAATAAGAAACATGAAATCATCTCAATTAGCAACACTATTTCATACTATGAAGAAATGTTGCATAAATCATAGACCTGAAAAAGTTTTAAAACACAAGTATAAATCCTTAAACGACGATGAATAATATACCTTCTGGTTAGATTAGCTGCAATTGTTGCCATTGCTATCTTGGGTTTCTATGACTTGCAGACTAGCAGGACACAAAAGATTTAAAGGCTGAAATGTTGTACACACTAAGAGAAAACTTGGATTTATAGTACATTCTAGAAGGGCTTTGAACTATTTTGGTAGGTCAAATTTGCCGTTGAGGGGCCTCATATTCTCCATCTTTCTTAATTGAGAAGAAGACAATCCAAATTCAAAAGTCTTAATAAGGTGTTAAACGTGCCATGGAAATGGATGACTAATGCTAAATGGAATATAGTCGAGCTGGTTTCTGGTCAGATTCATTCATTCATGAGGAGTGAGTGAGTAAATTCAAATAGCAAGAGGTCAAGGTTGGTGGAGCTGATTATACAGGTATCTGTAAATAAGACTTTTATTTCAATTTAGTTTTATTAAATTAAAACAAAAGTCTCGTTAAAGACCTTTTAATGTCAAAATAGTCAATTTTGCTTAGTAGACTTCTAGAAGATGACGACTTGTGTAGACAAGTGTCAAATCAACAAAGACGACTAAGTAGGCTTAAAAAGCCTAAGTTAAATTAACTAATTACACTAAAAATATAATTTCTAAAAGATTAAATATTTGGTTTAATTTGAAGGGTTGTTATTTGTGCTTTAATTTGAGACCCAGTTAATTGGAAATTTAAATTTAATCCTTTTTGTTTTGGACCATAAAACATGTTTAGAGACAGGTTCATTCTTATAGTCTTTCAATGTTTTGAAGTTATATTTTATCGAGGCAATCATTAGGGACAATTTCTCCTAGGCCAATTTCTAGAAATGATACAATAAAAAAATATAATTCGATTTTTTAACATGCTTATAGTCTTATAATGATCATTGATGAGAAATATTTTTGTCTAATCTTGCATGCTTCTTATCCATTTAAGTCAAATAAGATGAACCTTTGCCTTTGGACACATAGTCAACAAGATTGTTTGAAAATGGTAATAATGTTGGTGATTGATCTCACATCCATGATGACTCTGTGACTTGGTGTAACATGTCTCATTAGGGATGTGTTACTAAAAAAACATTCATGAGAAATAAGTAAAGTAATCATTTAGGAGGTCATCATCCTTATGTTTTTTGAATTTTTAAAGGAGTCTTGAGATAATATTTAAAAAACTATTGTTAATTAGGTTGGAAAACATGTTATTATGCAATGTATAAAAGCTTGGTCATGTGAAAAATGAGAACTCATGCAATGTGTTTACATAGATGTGAATCAGGATTGATTTTATCTTAAATCTTATATACTTACTATAGTATAGAAGAGAGTTTGGGTTGTTATACAAGCATTGAACTATTTTGAATTGCTTACACATATGTATGTTTTGAAGTTGTAAGCATTTATTTTATCAAAGATTCATTTGAAATAAATTAAAATGGGATTTAGTGGAAGTGAATGTTTGTGGATTATAATGGAAGAATCTTGCCTAACCTTAAATATATATAAACGCCATCTCAAAGTTATTCCATTATTAAAAGAACTAGTTACACCTCAAGATTATCATGTGGTTTATTATTAAAGACCAACCATTAATAGTCTTGAAAATTCATTGGCACATCCTTGTACCTATAACATTTGATTGAAGATTTTTCTTTTGTTGAAAGGAAGGGGGAACTAGTTGAAGGTTTGATGAAATATAGCATTAATGTTTATTAAAAATAATTCATTTCTTTATATGAACAACTCCAAAAATAAAGCTTCTTCATCTCCTCACTTTAATGTGAAATCTATCCACATCAAATGCATAGTTTTAACTAAGTTGATCATTTGTTGCACAAAAGGGATAGACCTACAAAAATAGGGGGTCATATGAAGATTGTGTGAGCTATATACACTTTGGTCTATAATGTGATTATTTTTTTAGTTATCCCAACTTTGAACCTTTTCTCATTAGTTTGACATACAATTTGAGTTAAATTTTAAATGGTTTTCGAGGTCGATTTTTAGGTGGTGTTTGAGGCGTATTTTGAGTTGTGATTTTTGGTGGATTTATATATTGATCAAATATGGATTCATCAAAAATAAAATCACACACATTCGTATAATCCATCTCTATTACAATTATAAAATTAAATTCCAAGGGCTAAAACTATTGGCATAACTGTTCTAGTTGATAAGGAAGTTAAGTGAAGTTGATGAAAAGGTTAGATCGGTTATAGATTTTGTCATTGATGTCAAATAGTCAAATGAGAAAAGTATTAACTATTAGAGAGAAGGAAGTCTCATCGGCCCGTAAGGAGGTTAGCTATCGGAAGCCGACAATTATCGGTTAAAAGGAGAAATCACGACGCAACGGACAAGGAGGAAGAACAGGAAAATGAGTTAATAAGATGATGAAGTTATGATCATTTGATCTAGGTTTAGGTTTTGATTATTAAAGATTATCTACTTAAGAAAGAGACCAGAAGAAGTTTGGTATCGTGACGAAGAAGAAGATAGGATATCGGTTGAACAAAAGAACTAATCATAGAAGGATTGTTGCGATCAGGGAAGAAGATACAGAGGATTGGAATGGTATGTTATTATGTTAAGGAACTTTATTAGATCTGATATAGCAGAGTTAGTGCAAACTACAAATCATTTTATAGGTTGTTACTCTCTAATAATTGTGATAGTAAAATCCCTTATTAGGTGACCCTAACAAGTCTATTGTAAATCCTTTAACACGGTGACATTCTCAAAAGAGTGTTTAAAATCCTCTAACCAGGCTAGTCCTAATAGGGTATAAGACTTTAACAATTCTCTAGGTAAATCCCATAACTGGGTAGCATTTAACAATGTTTTTGTAACCCTTAATCAGACAAGCCCTTAACCAAGCGTATTTTAGAAGAGTACAACTATTTGTGGGCACTGATCTCACACCATGGTTTTTTCCCTAATCAGGTTTTAATGAAATAAATATTGGTGTTGATGTCATTTGAATGTTTACTTTATGTTGCATGGATGTTTAATGTTATGGTAACCAATAACATTGTTATAGGTTAATTAAGCTATAATTGGTAAGTCTATTTTGAGAAGATTTGGGATTATGTTTTAAGGTTAAGTTGGAGATTACTGATTCACCCCCCCCCCCCCCCCCCCCCCCCTCTCAGTAACCTTTCCTATACCTGCAATTGGTATCAGAGCATTGGTTTCCTGATTTGGAAGCTTAACCGCTTAGGGCAAAGATCTCAAGATGTATAGGAAGGAAACACCTAAGTTTAATAAGAATGCAAATGACTTTGGAATGTGGGCAAGTAGGATGAAATTGCACCTTTTAGGACTCTGAAATAATGTAGTGGATTTTATCACAAATGAATATGTACAACCTACCGGTATACTTACTGAAGTAGAGAAGAAAGAGAAGTTGATTCATAACTCTGTGATAATAGAGCTCGCAAGCGCATTGCACGACTCTGAGTATGGTGATATACAAGATCTGCCTTCAGCCAAGATGATTTGGGATAAGATGGTACAAGTACATGGTGGAGACAAGCATGTCTTACAGGAAAAGGTTGACGAACTAAAAGGAAAATATGCTGAAATGAAAATGCACGAATAAGAATCAATTGCACAATATGGAACCAAGATTAAAGAAACGGTCGCATCCATTAAAGGAGTTGGTGGAAAGATGACATAAAGTGATGTTGTAAGTAAAATGCTCAGAACACTTCCACATAGGTATGCTATTAGAGTTTCTTTTATACAAGAGCTAAGAACAATTGATAAGAGTAAGATCACAATTGATTCATTTATTGATAGGCTTACAACATTTGAATTAAGTAATTTTGACAATAGCCAACCTACTAGTGAAGTTGCATTCCAACCTACAACTAATGTTGAATCATCTAGATAAGGAAAGATTGTTGTTTATGACTTTGACGAATATGAAGGATTAGAAGTTGAGGAGAAAGAGTTGGAAGAACTTGAAGCTTTGATTTCTAGGAGGTTTCCTAAAGGTAAAGGAAGATACAAAGGGAAAGTCAAATTGCATGTTGTAACTGTAGACAAATCAGTCATTTTGCACACAGATGTCCTAACAAACCGAAAAAGTAACATGATTGAGAAAAGAAAGACAAATAAAATAAGTACAAGGATTTCACTCAGAAGAGAAAAAAGCTATGCTACATCGTTGAAGAAGAAGAAAATGATTACAATACTGATGGAGACGGTAATGATGAGAAAACAATGTTTGTTGCTATAAAGGAAGATCCCTCTACGCACAATGTTGAAATTAGAGAAGAGAAAGATTTGATCTCTAATATGAATTGTAACAATGATTGGATCATTGACAGTGGTTGTACACACCATACGACTTGAGATAAGGATAGATTCATAACCATGGAACAATGTGACAGAGGTACAGTTACATTTGGAAATTGTTCTCCCTGCATGATTAGACGTAAAGGTACTATTGCTTTACCTAATGGTATTACTTGTGATGATGTTTACTCGGCCGATGGATTGAAATATAGTTTGTTAAGCGTGTCTCAGTTGAATAAAAAAGGATTCAAAATTGAGTTTAATAATGGAAAATGCAAAATATTTGAGAAGACTGGAAAACTGATTGGTACCGGTGGACAGACAAAAGGTAATCTTTTCAAACTGAATACTACAATTGGTACAATTGGTCATTGTTTAATTTCTAAAGTTGAAGAAAGCTGGATATGGCATAAGAGATTGTGTCATGTGAACTTTGATAATTTGGTAAAGGTTAGTAAGAATAAAAGTGTTTGAGGTATACCGATACTGAATAAGCCAGAGAATGCAGTATGTAAAGAATGTCAGTTAGGTAAGATGACTAGTTCAAGTTTCTCAAGCAAAGTCTACTCTACATTACATATCTTAGACTTGGTACACATAGATTTGTGTGAAGCTATAAGTACAGAAAGCTATCATGGAGACAAATACTTTATATTGTTCGTCGATGGCTACTCAAGGATGATGTCGGTAATGTTTTTAAAAGTTAAATCATATGCTTTTCATTTGTTTCAAATGTATAAAGATAGAGTTGAAAAAGAAACTGGAAAAACTTTGAAATGTATTAGATTAGATAGAGGTGGTGAATTTGCTTCTAATGAATTCAATGAGTATTATGAAGAAAATGGAATAAAGAGATAGTTGACTGCATCGAGAAGGCCTCAACGGAATGGAATTGCAAAAAGAAGAAATATATCTATTCTAGAATGTGCCAGAACATTGTTAAATCAAAGAGGAGTTACACATAAATTCTGGAGAGAAGCTATTAGCATTTTTGTATACACACTGAATCAGATACAACTCAAGAAAGGAGCAAACAAGGCACCTTATGAAATCTGGTATGGTCGAACACCTAATGTTAGTTATTTCAGAATATTTGGAAGCAAGTGTTATATTAAGAAAGATGATAGGAATGGAAAGTTTGATAGCAAAAGTGATGAAGGAACATTTCTAGGATACTCTACTAAGAATAAAGCATTCAAGTGTTTGAACAAAAGGACAAATAAGATCATTGAAAGCGCAAATGTAAAGATTGATGAATTTTTAGAATAGAATGAAGAGAATAGTGGAAAGAAACCAGAACGATACAGTGAATTGGTTTACTTTGAACCTAAAAAGTTAGAAACAAAACAAGCAAGTACATGCACCGATAACTACACCGCTAGGTGAAACAAATAACATAAATGAACGAATTCAAATGTGAACCTGTAACACCAAGAAACATAAGGATTTATCACAGCTTGACTGATATACTTGGAGATAGGATTGATGGAGTATTAACCAGAAGTCAATTAAAAGCCAAGAATACTACATGTCTACTATCGGAGATGGAACTGAGAGTGGTAAAAGATGCACTAAAATATGAAGACTAGATACAGGCAATGAAAGAGGAGATTGAACAGATTGAGAAGAACAAAACATGGTCGTTAGTTTCTGGACCTAAAGATAAAAATGTTATAAGAACGAAATGGATTTTCAGAAACAAACCTGATGAGAATGGTGAAGTAATTATAAGAAATAAAGCAAGATTGGTTTGCAAAGGTTATGCACAGGAAGGCTTAGATTATGGAGAGACTTTTGCACATGTTGCTAGATTGGAAGGATTCGAAATATTATTGGCTTACGCAACATATAAAGGATTTAAACTTTATCAAATGGACGCTAAATTAACATTTCTGAATGGAATATTAGAAGAAGAAGTCTATATTGAACAACCTGGAGGATTTGTTGCTGAACAAGGTAAGGATTTGGTTTGCATATTGCATAAAGCATTATATGGTTTGAAGCAAGCACCGAGAGAACGGTATGAAAGATTACATTCATATTTAGTTAAGATTGGATTTGAAAGAACTAATGATAATAGTAATGTGTATTTGAAAATTGAAAATGAAGAAAAAGTTTTGATTGCTGAAAAATTTGCGGATGATATGATTTGCTTAGTGAATCTTTTGCTGAAGAAATGAGGAAATAATTTGAGATGTCTATGATTGGAGAAATAACAAAATTTATTGGTTTATTAGTACAATAGATGCAGAAAGGTATTTACATAACTTAGTCTAAATATATTAAGGAGATATTGAAATTTTTTGGAATGGAAGATTCAAGACCTGTCGATACACCTATGGTAATTGGTTGTAAACTATCAAAGAAGATGATTCTAAGGAAGTGAACGAAACGTTATACAGATCAATGATTGGAAAGCTACAATATGATGTTCATAACATACCTGATATTGCACATGCAATTGGAATAGGTGCTAGATATTCATCTGATCCTAAGGATTCACATATGATTGCAGTTAAGAGGATATTCAAATATCTTAAAGGAACATAAACTTATGGATTATGGTATGAAAGGAAAAGAGATTTTAATCTTCAAGCATATACAGATGGAGATTGTGCCGGAAATATTGATGACAAAAAAAGTACTAGTGGAGGAGCTTTTTATTTGGGAAGCAGATTAGTGTCATGGACAAGCAAGAAGCAAAATTGTATTTCACAATCTACAGCTGAAGCTGAATATGTTTTTGTTGCCATTAGTTGTCAACAAGTGTTATGGATAAAATAAATATTAGAAAGAATATATGAGAAATTTGAAGAACCTATTGCTATACATTGTGACAATACAAGTGCCATTAATATATCAAAGAGCCCTGTAACGCACTCAAAGACCAAGCATATAGCAATAAAGTATCATTTTCTAAGGGATCAGGTACGGGATAAACAGGTGAGATTGGATTACATTCCTACAAAGGAACAAGTTGCTGATATATTCACTAAACCACTACCTAAGGAGAGCTTTGAATATCTAAGAGGTAAACTAAGGGTCCTACCCCTATTGGCAATTAACTGAAAGAATATGCGGTATGCATCAGTTCATAACATTCTAACAGAATATCTTAAGTATAAATTGATGTACATGTAGACTACTCTATGGGGGAACATTCTAGGCAAGTGAAAGGGAAAAGGGAGCAAAATGACTGCACATTGAGGATTTTTGTCTTTTATGGTTATTGTGGACATATATGCATATGACACTTGAAATTAATTTACGGTATAATCATGAGAGGTCCTAGTATAATTCACATTGGCTTTTGGATTCTAATTCAAACTAGAGGCCTTCCCCTTCCCATGATCAAGTAAGGGAGTTTTCAAAACTGTATGATCAGTATTGGAGGATCCTGCAAGAGGTTCCACTTCAATTATGCATTGATCAATTAGGTCTTGAACCAAATGTTACAATTGATAACATGATGCAGTCTTGTGACCTTTTGTCTGATGATAATCACAATATATGTTATCATCCCACCACGAGGGTTTGACTATTGGTCCTTCTTTGATTTCTAGTAAACGAATGAATTTAAATTGGAGTGATTCTTGCAAAATCGACTTGAGAGGTCCTCCCATTGCTATGAATTCCTACGAGGTGCGTCTTTGGCTCTTGAAGGTCAACGTTGTTGAGTTTTTTGTGTAGTATTCATTGCTTGAGCCTGTGGTAGTGGTTGAGTTATCATTTGTGTACTTTGAATATTTGGCCCTTTGAGATTTATCTTTGCTTGTGCATTAGCTAGCAAATCTCCTTTAAAGAAAAACTTGTCCATTTTTTGAGCAATGTGACTAAAACCCATTCTTTTGTTATTCAATGTGAATTCTCTAGCTCTAGTTTCAATCTCCAGAAGGTTGTTATTACAAACCTAGTTTTTGAAGTCTATCTAAGACTGTCCCATCACCTAAGAACTGCCTCTTTTCTCAGATAGATTTAGAATAGCGTTAAAGTCACCACCTAGAATGTAATGGGAGTTTGGGAAACTTTTTAGTAGACCCTTTATTTCTAACCAAACCTCCCTGTTCCTTGTATTGGGTGTCAGACTATAAACATTATGAGAATGAACTACATATTGCTATGAAGGGACTTCACTAAACTAGCTTGCCAGTTCCTTTCAGCTACCAAAGGATCAAAGTTAAGGGCATTATTTTTCCAAAGGAAGGAAAGTCAACTAGAAGCCCCTTCAAATTAACAACTTCCACTAGCCAAGGACCTAGTTTCCTAGTAAAATTTGAGATTTCTTTCAGAGAACTTTGTTTCTTATAAGAGAAGAATATTACTTTGAATGGAGAGACATTTTCTCTTGACTATGTGTCGATTGTTAGGTGTACCCAGGCCCCTAACATTCCATGATAAGAGCTTCAATGCTCTTGAGGAAGGGGGGTTCCCTTCCCCAATGTCAACGGGGATGTTATCTTTGTCTGTCCCTCGGCCTGACCATCCTTTGTTTGAAGCTCTAAAGAAGGCTTCCTAACTCTTTTATTAAGGGTCCCTTTACCACAGTCTAGGGCCTTCTTAATTGGAAAATCTTGATGAATGCCCATATTTAGATCAAAATCATCACCATTCTCATTTATAATATCATTTTTTGGTATTGCCTTTACAATTCCTTCTTCATTCGGTCTATCCAAATCCATAATATTTTTGATCAAATCTTGTCTCTCTAAATCATCAGTCTCATCGTGCCAGCTCACCACTTCAGTATCCTCCAAGGGTGTCTAAATATCCAAGATCATGTCATCATGATCATTTAGCCCGATTTGTACTTCCAAATTACTTTAATTAATTGACATTGGTATCTTCAAATAATGGGGCGCTTGTCTAGATTGAACATGTGTCTCTATTTTCTCATTGGTCTCCTTTTGTGACTTGTCTACTTCCCTCTCAAGATGCTCTAATTTCTCTTTTAATTCTAATTCCTCCTACTTGTAAATTTGTTCTTAAGTAGTACTAAACTTGTTTCCTTTCTCCGGGGACACAAGAGATACAATCTGGTGTCCATCAACAGTAAGGTTTCTATGGACATGATTCCTCATCTAATGACATGATGAAACCATGATGTTTCTCTTTACTACTTTCATTATGACCATCTTTCTGACTTTTTGCCCTTGCCCTTGTGCCTGCTTCAGCTTCAGATTCCAAGTGCGCACTTTCAACATTAGGATTAGGGTCAAACACTAGAGACTGTTTATTTCTCTATCAATCTGCAAGTGAAGGATCCTCATATGTTCTCCTTCCATTACCTCCAAAAGTGTGCTCAATTTCTTTGCCTATACCCTTAGAACAACTACCAATGAATCTCTTTCTCAATATACACTTACCTCCTGAGGTTTCAACAACAAAATTTTGAAACCATGACCCTTTGACTATAAGAATCTCAAGATTGTCAAGATATCTAAGGTACATATCTCTGTCAACAAGAATCTTTACAAGCCCCAACCTCGACCCATGAAAGAAATCATCTTCAAAGCCAATAACCACTCCTAAGGATTCACCAATCTTCTCTATTGTTTCAACAGACCAATATTTTGATGGGAGATCAGCTAAGGAAATCCAATGAGGGTAATGTTTAGGATAATGTTGAGCTGGGTTGAAATTCGAGATCAACTAAAGAAATCCAATGAGGATAACATTTAGGGCAGTGTTGAGCTGGGTTGAAATTTGGCTCCAAGTCCAACTTGTAAAAGAAAAAGCCCTTATAGAACAATGGATTTCCAAATACAAATTTTCTTTCAGGGTTGTATCTAAGCAATCTAAAAGAAAGAAATCTTCTGCTAAGGGGACAACACTTACCCAACCTTCAGAAGTCTCCTTAAATCAATCCACCAGCCTCTACTTTTGAAGATCCATGCCCGTCCATTTGACAAATAAACCACATCTCATATTAGGTTCCGTTTGGTTGGACGAATTAGAAAATGTTGAATTTGATCTAATGCTCGATTTGGTCAATTCAGAAAGTTTCCAATCTGGTTTTTCATTTTCGGAATATAGTTGGAGCCGTTTGGTTCCACAAATTTGGAAATGGAATTGGAATTTGAGTAAGGTTTTTTTTAATTTTAATTTTATTTTTGAATCTAATAATTTTTTTTAATTTTTTTAATTTTTTGAATAAGGTTAATTGTTATTTTTAAAAAAAAAATTCAATTTTCATATAGAAAATCATAAACAAATTAAACATACCAAATAATTTTTTTACTTTTTTTATTTTTTCAATAAAGTTAATTTTTTAAATTTTAAATTTTAAATTTTTATTTTTATATACAAAATCATAAACAAAATAAAAAAGTTACGACAAATTACTAGAATTTGTAATTACAGAGGCCTGGTTCACTATGGGCCTGTTTGTTTCGTGGAATTTGTGCGTGTTGGAATTGCCAATTCTGGAATTGAATCCATTCTGGCAATTGGGCTATTCTCAAAATGAATTCTAGAATTGGGCTTGTCCTGTTTGGTTCCCCTGAAAGATGACTGAGAAGATGCAGATTCTGCGTTTGGTTCCACAAAATTGGAATTGGAATTGGAACTTTGTTTTTGCACACATACACATATACACACACACGTGTGTGTGTGTATATATACACACACATACACATATATACATACACACATATGTATACACATGTGTGTATATACACACATATGTATACACACATGTGTGTATATACACACATGTGTGTATATACACACATGTGTGTATATACACACATGTGTATATATACATACATGTATATATATACACATATGTATATATATGCATACACTTGTGTGTATATATACACATACACACACATATATACACACACATGTACACATATATACACACATGTGTGTACACACATGTGTATATACACACATACACACACATTCATATGTATATATACACATACACATATATACACACATGTGTGTGTATATACATACATGTGCATTTATACAGACATGTGTTAAATGCACATGTATGTATATATACACATACACATGTGTGTATATATACACACACACACACATATATATACACACACACACACATACATGTATGTATATACACATGTATACACATATATAGACATATATACATACATTTGTGTATATACACACACATATACACACATATGTGTATATACACTTGTGTGTGTATACACACATGTGTGTGTGTGTATATATATATATATATATATATTATTGAAACAAAAATGGGAATGAATTTTCCTTCCCAAAATAATACTTTCAATTCCAATTCCAATTCCGCAAAACAAACGGGCCCTATAGGTTATAACTGCAACAATATAATTAATAGCTACCTCGCATCTACTAAAAAAACACAAAAAAAAATGCATTTATTGTTGGTTTGATATTTTTGCAGACGAACCCGAAATGTTATTAAATACAGACCCGAAATTTTAATATTTTTGCAGACGGACCCAAAATGTTATAAAATGTGGATTACAAAAAATTGGAGTTGGAAGATGTAATTCCAATTCCAGTTTGTAATTCCAATTCCACCTTTTCAAATGGAAGATGTATATGCTCATTATGAATAAAAATGAGGATATACATCTCCCTCTTCTGATTCGGCTTTGCACTACCAAATTAACAATTGAACAAATTCTGAATTAAAATATGTCAATTCCACCTTAATTCCCGAAACCAAACCAGACTTATTGTGGTAATCCCATCTCAATTGGAGATAATATGCTGAGATCGAGATCAACCGGCTTATATGATCCGGTGGCGAGAAGGGTTTGTGTGTTTTGAATGTTAACAATTAGAATGTAAGGTTTATCTCCTCTCCCCTGCTTCTGAGTGAATCTCTTTTGATCTTCCTATTCTACTTGCCAGCCCTGTCACTCTGTCCATCCTGACTCACATGGTGACCCGACCTCTGCTGATGTGATCGTGGCTGCTGACCTGCGAAATTTCGATTCCCATTTGCCATCCTTCTTTTATTTTATGATATTGTTTATGATTACTAAAAATAATTTTTGCTTCTAGTATTTTCATCTATAAGAAAACTTGACTATATAAAAGAAGTATTTCCAAAAGAAATTGGATACTTTGACATTCTTCTTATCTATATTAGCACATCTACCATAAATATTAATATTAGGTGAAAGGGGTATTTTTCCCAAAGAAAAATGTAGATATTTGATTTTATAGTTACCACAATCTTTGTCAATGATTTTCAAATGGGATTTGGGATTTGGAAGGTGGATCTTTAAATGTTGTTGGAATATCAATTGGGTCTATGTGGTATGAGGATTTTTTTTTAATCTTGAGCCATTTTCTCCATTGTAGCAATATCTTTAATAATAGAACCTAAGTTGGTTTTAAAGTATCACCTTACCAACATTTTAAGATATTCAAAGGACTTAGGATCACTTGGGTTGGCCAATTCTATACTCGAATGTAGAAATTTAGTATATTGGTACAATGTGGAAGGGGTGGCTAGCATAACATGAATACATGGTCTACCAAGAAGAATGTTGTATGGTAGACAAAGTCAATGATATTGAATGATGTTTGTTGTGTGATAAGCCCAAATATGATAAGAAGATAAATAGAACCTACTAATTGGTGATCTATGTTATCATATGGCTTCATTGTAATTTGGGCATAGTGATGATTCTTTGAGAGATGTCAAAGCATAAACATACAATCCCAATATATTATATCTAATTACCCATTGTACTCTATATTAGGTAACAATAGCCTCAAGATACAAAGGGAGATTAGGAGATGGACCAATAGGTGTAATACCATTTTGCTAAAGGCAATTTGATTCCTTGGATAGAGATGACCAATAAGAGCTTGGAATTGGGATGGATATGTTGACTCTTCAAGGAATTTGCACAAGATATCCTTATGAGTAGTTTACTTCTTGAGAAGGATATAAATTAAGGCAAGAGTTCTCTCAAGCTACTTAATAAGATGACATTTTCTTGTGGGGGTTGTTGTAAATGATCCTTAGACAATGATTTTAATATGTCTATTTGTAATTGTACAATCTACAATTACTCTTTAACCAAAAGTACTCATTTATTTATGATTTCCAATTATATATCTTAGAAAGCTATTAAATGCTCATATCATCCTAACTTTATATTCATTTGTTTAAAACTATTTAACTCACTGATATACATATCAAATTTATCTACTCTACAACAATTTATAATTAAATTATATACAAGAAAAAGAGTAGCTTAAAATTTTATCCAACACAACATTATTAAACTAGATCATTTTCTTTAAATAGATACCATTAAAAATAAAATTATTTTTATTGAAATTGTGAGTAGTACTTCAAAAATTTCTTTCTAATACACAGCTATCGAAGAAGTAGATGAGCCTGATCATTGGGTCCTCATACTTCTCTTGCTTTGTGTAGCTTTTTATTCTTCAATATTGATAGACCCCTGAGGTTTTTCAATCTTTGGAATTTTATTCCTCAGAAAAGAAAAAGTTGCTTATTTATCAAAATGAAATATTATCACTGATAAAGACCCAAATCATGGCTCACTACCGTGTTCCCTCCATCTACCACAAGGTTATGGCCACTTACAAACTTGGATTCCTCACTGGCCAGAAACAGAGCAGCCTCTGCAATATCCTGTGCCCTAAGAGTATGGTCCTTTAAATTGGATATCTTGTTACATAATGCCTCCCAATTAGCCCTTTTCTCTTCTGGACTCAAGGCAGAATCTCCAAAGAATTGTAATGTAATTTCAGTGGCCAGGGGAGCTGGAGAAACACAATTCACTCTGATACCATATTTCCCCATCTCGGCAGCACCTTGTCTAGTGAGTCCTATGATTGCATGCTTAGAAGCTGTGTATGCATAAGGACCCATTCCACCCAGTATTCCTGCAAKACTGGCTGTATTAATTATGCACCCATTTTTGTTTGGGACCATAACTCKGYCTGCATGCTTAATTCCATGCATTACTCCTTTYATGTTTACATTCATCACACGCTGAAACTCTTCCATGTCATACTCAATCGCCTTGCTGTTTTTCTTATCAACGGTTCCTGCATTATTATACATTATGTCCAGTTTCCCATGCTTTTCCATGGCCAAATCCACAGCTGCACTCACATCTTCTTCTCTGCTCACATCACAATGGGCATATGTGACCTCTGAGGAAAAGGTCTGGCCAACCTTTTTAACAATGTCAGCCACGATGACTTTGGCTCCATGTTTTGTAAACAGCCCAACTGCAGCTTCTCCAATTCCTGATGCCCCGCCTGTGATTATTGCAACCTTTCCTTCTAATCTGCATATAATCAGATAATCATCAGCACATTTTTATTGAATAAATGTATGGTAACAGAAGATAAAAGTAAAGACATGGACCGTCCTAATCAATATATGAAATAGGAAATCTAAGGGTGGGGCTTTATAGAAGCAGGTAAATTATGAAATGAAATATTTGACAGATGGCAAAAATACATTCCTAAAACATTTTTAAGCTAGTGGGACAATTTCTACTCCCACCTCTTTTCCACCAGCTTGTTAAAAAATAGGAGCTCATTTTTATTTTTATTTTTATGGAGGTTCAGACCCTGCGAGCAACCAACCCAGGGCTAAGGACTGAGGGATATCCATTCCGCCAAATTGTCCAGGGCACGATCCCAGCCTCAACCCTTATGATGTCAGAGCCTTGCACTCTATAAGACTCGGTTCCTGATGGGCTCATTTAGAACCATTCAAGTTCACCACTAGACCAAGGGCTCATTTAGGAGCTCATATTTTGAAGGAGAAGATTCTAAATAATTTCTTAGCGAAACAATTTTTTTTCATGAGACCACCCTCTTCCTCAAAAATAGATCTTAAGCCCTGCTCATGGACCCTGCCTAAGATATGAAATATGAAAGGTTACATAAACCATAGACCTGGAAAAATACTATCAGATTTTTACAATCTAGGTGGCTATTTCTTTATTATTTCTAAATTAGATTGTGTTTGAAATTTTTATTATCAACATTTCCAATTACACTCTGATTTATTATAAAGATGAAAGAGAGCTCTAAGAATTACACTCATAATTTATCATCAAAAT
Organism: Thuja plicata; assembly: GCA_018584345.1. Lineage (NCBI taxonomy): Eukaryota > Viridiplantae > Streptophyta > Pinopsida > Cupressales > Cupressaceae > Thuja > Thuja plicata. The sequence goes on from MU227524.1 coordinate 1,518,754, forward strand.
GAAAGAGAAGAGGATGGAGGGAGGTGGAGGAAGAGGCAGGGGATGAGGAAGAGGATGAAGATGGAACGGACGTGGTGGAGGATGCTGAAGAGGAGGATGAGGTTCCAGCAGAGGATTTAGCTGATGAAGGAAGTGAGGACGAGAGTGCTTCTCCTTTGTTGTCTGGGAGCCCAAAATCAGATTCTGCTAAAAGCTCTGAGAATGACTCAACTTTGGTATCAGATTGATACCATTAGATAAGAGTTTTTTGAGGCCTCTGTTATGTTGATTATGTTACTATCTCTTTTGTTTTCTTTGAATTATGCTCTGCACATAACCTGTTTTGTCGTTGGTTTTCTGAACTTTTTATATATATAATACTATCTCGGCTTCAGCCCCTTAATAATAAAAAACCCCTTAATAATAATTAAAAAAAGAGAGAGAATTCTAAGAAGATCATCTCCTAAACTCATATACAATTTAATCCAAAAATAACAAATGAATATAGACAGGAATGTTTTGAACACTGATATAAATCTTTTAAAGCATTTGAGATCAGTGAAAATCAGCTATCCGTGAAAAATACCTTCTGCTTAGATTAGCTGCTATCGTTGCCATGGCGATCTTTGGTTGCTCTGCCTTGCGAAATTGCTGGATACAAAAGATTTGGAGGCTGAAATGTGACATTCACTCAGAGAAAACTTGTCTTTATAGTACCTTTTTTTGCAAAAGGGCTTTCAACTATTTTTTTTTGTCAAATTATACGTCTGATCCGCACATCACATTATTTAGACGTCAAGATAGTCTCGAACGTGCTATCCCAAATTCAAATGTCTTAATTAGTATTTAACTTGGTATGAAAATTGATGAACTTCCCCTTGAGAGGAAGAGATTCCAAATTCAACTAAAGATGCCAGCCCTGTCACTCTGTACATCCTGACTGACATGGTGACCCGACCTCTGTTGATGTGATCGTGGGTGCTGACCTGCGAAATTTTGATTCCCATTTGCCATCCTCCTCTTTTATTTTATGGTATTGTTTATGTTTACTAAAACTAATTTTTGCTTCTAGTATTTTCATCTAAGAAAGCTTGACTATATAAAAGAAGTATTTCAAAAAAATTGGATACTTATACATGTCTTCTTATCTATATTAGCACATCTACCATAAATTTTAGGTGAAAGGGGGTATTTTTTCCAAAGAAAAATGTAGATATTTGATTTCATAGTTACTACAACCTTGTCAATGATCTTGAAATGGGATTTGAGACTTGGAAGGTGGATCTTTAAATGTTGTTGGAATATCAATTGGGTGGGTCTAGATGGTATGAGGATTTGTTTGATTTTTGAGCTATTTTCTCCATTGTAGCAATATCTTTAATAATAGAACATAAATTGGTTTTAAAATATCACCTTACCAATATTTTAAGATATTCAAAGGGCTTAGGATCACTTGGGTTGGCCAATTCTATATTTGAATGTAGAAATTTAGTATATTGGTACAACGTGGAGGCAGTGGCTATCCAGCCACGAGATTCCTTTCGCTGGATGCCCATGTCATACCGTTATTTTTTCATGCAATCGTGCGGCCGTAAGACTATTTAAAACAATTGTTTAGTTTCAAAATTTTAAAATATAGATTAGATTTCTATGCAACAATTTTTTTTCAGGATTTATTTTATATTTTCTATTTTTTTATAATTTATTAATTTTTACTAGATTGTTATATAAAATTATTTTAAACTGTGTGTGTGTGTGTGTTCTAAATGAATAAACTATATATTTGTATTTTTTTGATAGGTAACATTTTTTTTGTATTAATGATAAAAGAGGGATTACATTCGAAGCCAATTTTCATGGTTGGCTACCGTATTACAAGCATACTACTACCCTACCCCCATAACCACCTATTGATATAGACATTTTTACAAAGTAAAAAGGCATTAACGCCCAACCCAAAAAGACAAAAAACATCCATAATTTTCGCGGTCACAAACACACTAGCTTCCCCACCTTCATGCCTATTCCTTAAACCATTGTTCTGCCTCCTCCCTCATGAAATTTGGGATGACGTTGTCTTCCTGCACGGCTCTTGATCTGCCAAAGGGGTTGGCCCCTTGCAAGCTTCCCTTTTCGCTTGTGCCCACCATCTTCTTCGTATCCCTTTCTATTTGGTGTCGCAGAGGCTGGCTCAATGCAGTAACACTCTTTTGTGGCATCGATTTCATAAAGCCTTTCCTTCCTTCACCCTTCTCCCAAATGTTCTTCTGCAGATATGAAATGATCTGCTTCCAGCCCTTCTCCGCCCATGGTATGTGCACCCCTTGTGGGTTCGAAGCCATCCAGACAATCAGAGGCTGAACCGATGTGTCCCCGCCTCCAATGCACCTCCATGGCTCAAGCCCCATTTCCAGCCCTACCCCCAATACTGATCTGTTAACAATTTCTTCCAAACCCAACAACCATTGTGGGTCGACACACGCCTCCACAACACTAGGACCTCCTCCTTGGTTTCTCCCACAGATAGTGCTAGTGCTACGAAGAGAGATGCCACGTCCAGGTTGGAGCGACGTCTCCAATATGATTCCAGATACTCCATCCCAAAAATCTGGTGAATGTCGTCCATGAAATCCACATCTTCAAACATGAAGATATTCTTCAATCTCCTTGGCGTGATCTTGCCCTCATAAGCTTGCATTTGGCTGTCAGACTCCAGCGCAAAGTTGGCCTCCATTTCTCCTCTGCACTCAAAACCGCGTAGATTGCTCTCCTTCCCCTGAATAAATTTACCTTTTTCGAACAATCTGAAAGTAACTCCTTCACTGTGTATCAATTGATGATTGCAAAATTTGTCACATGTTAAGGCATGAAATAACTTGAGTGTCATCGAGCATGATGGCAGATTAATACTCCTTTGTACCTCCGCTATGGTGTTTTAAGTGGGGTGTTAAGTTTATCCTCCTCGTCTATTCTAGTTCAAGACTCCTTAAGTCTTTGTGTATTTCAACTTGGGTCCCAAATTCTGCATTCGCCCCCATATTAGCCAGTTTATCGCCCACCTTGTTCGCTTCTCGGTAAACATGGGATACCTTGAAGTCTTCAAACTCTTGTAATAGGCCCCGAATCTGTTGTATGTGCTTGTCAAGGTGCCACACAACCATTTTCCCCTTTGATATTCCATTGGTTATTATTTCCGAGTCTCCTTCAAGGTGCACTCTGTGAATTCTCAATTTGGCTCCTAAGACTAGGGCCTCTTTTGCCGCTGCACATTCTGCCACATTATTTGTGTCATCCTTCAAGTGTTTGGCCATAAAGGCAAGAGTATTACCCTGACAATCTCTTGCAATACATCCACATCCAGAGATCCTCGGGTTTCCTCGTGCAACACCATCAAAGTTGATTTTCACCCATCCTTCCTCGGGTGGTTGCCAACAAACCTTCTTTCAATTCAACTTAGGATTATCCCTACAAGGCCCATTAACAAGCACGAATAAACTATATATTATATATTATAAATTTTATTTAAAATAAATATAAATTAAAACATTAAAAAATAAAGTATATAATTATTAGTAAAAATATATTATTTATTATTTGCTTAATATGATTTTATTAAAAATCTCTCTTAGATTATCTTTCCTAAATTAAAATTCTATTATATATGAAAATAAAGTAATAAATAGTTTTATATAATAATCTTAGTAAAATTAATAAATAAAAAATTACAAAACATAAAATAAATCCTAAAAAACAATTGTTGCATAGAAATCTAATTCATATTTTAACAATTTGAAACTAAACAATTGTTTTAAATAGTCTTATATACCTACATAACATGAATACATGGTCTACCAAGAAAAATGTTGTATGGTAGACAAAGTCAATGATATTGAATGATGGTTGTTGTGTGATAAGCCCAAATACGATAAGAAGATAGATAGAACCTACTATGCTCTATGTTATCATATGACTTCATTGTAATTTGGGCGTAGTGATGATTCTTGAGAGATGTCAAAGCATAAACATACAATCCCAATATATTATATCTAATTACCCATTGTACTCTATATTAGGTAACAATAGCCTCAAGATACAAAGGGAGATTAGGAGATGGACCAATAGGTGGAATGCCATTTTGCTAAAGGTAATTTGATTCCTTGGATAGAGGTGACCAAAAAGAGCTTGGAATTGGGATGGATGAATATTGTTGGGGGCTGTTGACTCTTGAAGGAATTTGCACAAGATATCCTTATGAGTAGTTTACTTCTTGAGAAGGATAGAAATTAAGGCAAGAGTTCTCTGAAGCTACTTAATAAGGTCACATTTTCTTGTGGGGGTAGTTGTAAATAATCCTTAGACAATGATTTTAATATGTCTTAATATGTCTACTTGTAATTGTACAATCTACAATTACTCTTTTAACCAAAACTACTCATCTATCTATGATTTCCAATTATATATCTTAGAAAGCTATTAAATGCTTATATCATCCTCACTTCATATTCATTTGTTTAAAACTATTTAACTCGCACAGATAACTATAATACATATCAAATTTATTTTTCTATGATACAACAATTTATAATTAAATTAAGTACAAGAAAAAGATTAGCTTAAAAATTTATCCAACACAACATTGTTAAACTAGATCATTTTCTTTAAATAAATGCCACTAAAAATAAAATTATTTTTATTGAAATTGTGAGTAGTACTTCAAAAATTTCTTTCTAATACACAGCTATCGAACAAGTAGATGAGCCTGATCATTGGGTCCTCATACTTCTCTTGCTTTGTGTAGCTTTTTATTCTTCAATATTGATAGACCCCTGAGGTTTTTCAATCTTTTGAATTTTATTCCTCAGAAAAAAAAAAAATTTCTTATTTATCAAAATGAAATATTATCACTGATAAAGACCCAAATCATGGCTCACTACTGTGTTCCCTCCATCTACCACGAGGTTATGGCCACTTACAAACTTGGATTCCTCACTGGCCAGATACAGAGCAGCCTCTGCAATATCCTGTGCCCTAAGAGTATGGTCCTTTAAATTGGATATCTTGTTACATAATGCCTCCCAATTAGCCCTTTTCTCTTCTGGACTCAAGGCAGAATCTCCAAAGAATTGTAATGTAATTTCAGTGGCCAGGGGAGCTGGAGAAACACAATTCACTCTGATACCATATTTCCCCATCTCGGCAGCACCTTGTCTAGTGAGTCCTATGATTGCATGCTTAGAAGCTGTGTATGCATAAGGACCCATTCCACCCAGTATTCCTGCAAKACTGGCTGTATTAATTATGCACCCATTTTTGTTTGGGACCATAACTCKGYCTGCATGCTTAATTCCATGCATTACTCCTTTYATGTTTACATTCATCACACGCTGAAACTCTTCCATGTCATACTCAATCGCCTTGCTGTTTTTCTTATCAACGGTTCCTGCATTATTATACATTATGTCCAGTTTCCCATGCTTTTCCATGGCCAAATCCACAGCTGCACTCACATCTTCTTCTCTGCTCACATCACAATGGGCATATGTGACCTCTGAGGAAAAGGTCTGGCCAACCTTTTTAACAATGTCAGCCACGATGACTTTGGCTCCATGTTTTGTAAACAGCCCAACTGCAGCTTCTCCAATTCCTGATGCCCCGCCTGTGATTATTGCAACCTTTCCTTCTAATCTGCATATAATCAGATAATCATCAGCACATTTTTATTGAATAAATGTATGGTAACAGAAGATAAAAGTAAAGACATGGACCGTCCTAATCAATATATGAAATAGGAAATCTAAGGGTGGGGCTTTATAGAAGCAGGTAAATTATGAAATGAAATATTTGACAGATGGCAAAAATACATTCCTAAAACATTTTTAAGCTAGTGGGACAATTTCTACTCCCACCTCTTTTCCACCAGCTTGTTAAAAAATAGGAGCTCATTTTTATTTTTATTTTTATGGAGGTTCAGACCCTGCGAGCAACCAACCCAGGGCTAAGGACTGAGGGATATCCATTCCGCCAAATTGTCCAGGGCACGATCCCAGCCTCAACCCTTATGATGTCAGAGCCTTGCACTCTATAAGACTCGGTTCCTGATGGGCTCATTTAGAACCATTCAAGTTCACCACTAGACCAAGGGCTCATTTAGGAGCTCATATTTTGAAGGAGAAGATTCTAAATAATTTCTTAGCGAAACAATTTTTTTTCATGAGACCACCCTCTTCCTCAAAAATAGATCTTAAGCCCTGCTCATGGACCCTGCCTAAGATATGAAATATGAAAGGTTACATAAACCATAGACCTGGAAAAATACTATCAGATTTTTACAATCTAGGTGGCTATTTCTTTATTATTTCTAAATTAGATTGTGTTTGAAATTTTTATTATCAACATTTCCAATTACACTCTGATTTATTATAAAGATGAAAGAGAGCTCTAAGAATTACACTCATAATTTATCATCAAAATGAAAGAGAAGAGGATAGAGGGAGGTGGAGGAAGAGGCAGGGGATGAGGAAGAGGATGAAGATGGAACGGATGTGGTGGAGGATGCTGAAGAGGAGGATGAGGTTCCAGCAGAGGATTCAGCTGATGAAGGAAGTGAGGACGAGAGTGCTTCTCCTTTGTTGTCTGGGAGCCCAAAATCAGATTCTGCTAAAAGCTCTGAGAATGACTCAACTTCGGTATCAGATTGATACCATTAGATAAGAGTTTTTTGGGGCCTCTCTTATGTTGATTATGTTACTATCTCTTTTGTTTTCTTTGAATTATGCTCTGCACATAACCTGTTTTGTTGTTGGAGCCTCTGGTGCTCTTTGTGGTTCACAATCCCTTTGGGTGGATTGAGCTATGAACCTGTTTTTTTGCTACTTTACAATGTTTTCTGAACTTTTTATATATATAATACTATCTCGGCTTTGACCCCTTAATAATAAAAAACCCCTTAATAATAATAAAAAAAAAGGGAATTCTAAGAAGATCATCTCCTAAACTCACATACAATGTAATCCAAAAATAACAAATGAATATAGACAGGAATGTTTTGAACACTGATATAAATCTTTTAAAGCATTTGAGATCAGTGAAAATCAGCTATCCGGAAAAAATACCTTCTGCTTAGATTAGCTGCTATCGTTGCCATGGCGATCTTTGGTTTCTCTGCCTTGCGAAATTGCTGGATACAAAAGATTTGGAGGCTGAAATGTGACATTCACTAAGAGAAAACTTGTCTTTATAGTACCTTTTTGGCAAAAGAGCTTTCAACTACCTTTTTTTGATCAAATTTTACGTCTGATCCGCACATCACATTATTTAGACGTCAATATATTCTCGAACGTGCTATCCCAAATTCAAATGTCTTAATTAGTATTTAACTTGGTATGAAAATTGATGAACTTCCCCTTGAGAGGAAGAGATTCCAAATTCAACTAAAGACAAATGCACACCAAGATTGAAAACTCTGTAATTCCTTAGGCCCGTTTGGTAGCAGGAATTGGACCGGAATTGGCATTATCTAATTCTGGATAATGCCAATTTTTACAAAAGCAAACTTAATATTTCGTGGGATCCATGACTACAAAGATGTATATTATATTGCTATAAGGATGTATATATATACTTGTGTATATACACATGTGTGTGTATATGCATGTGTGTATATATGCATATGTATATATACACGTGTATATATGCATACATGTATGTGTGTATATGTGTATATATATACACATGTATGGTGTGTATATACACATGTATATATACATAAATGTGTGTATGTGTGTGTATATATACACATGTGTATATGTGTATACATGGATACACACTTATGTGTATATGTATGGTGTGTATATGTGTGTATATATACACACGTGTGTATATGGATGTATATATACATAAATGTGTGTATATGTGTATACATGGATACGCACTTGTATGTGTATATACACACGTGTGTATATGTGTGTATGTGTATACATGTGTGTATATACACATATACACGTGTGTATATATATACACATGTATATATATGTGTATATACACACACATGTATGTATGTATATACACACATGTGTGCATGTGTGTATATATACACACCATATTCAAAGAAATTAAAAAATAAAGAATTAAAATTCCTTATGCATCTTCTCATTCATCTTCCGGCTGAACCAAACGGGTCAGACCATATTCCGGATTTCATTTGAGGATAAGCATCTTCTTGAATATGCAGCATCTCCCTGAATTGGCCATATCTAGGATATGGTATTCCTGCTGCCAAATGGGCCCTTAGATTATTTCATGCACGAGTGAGGAATACCTGTCAGACACTTTGAAACCGGACAGCTGCACAATACCCTGGTTGAATCTTTAGAGGGTGGTTTGACTTATTTTTTTCACCTTTAGGGCCCGTTTGGCACCTGGAATTAACCTGGAATAGGCAGCCAATAATGCACGAATTAAATAATTCTTTGTTTGGTGCATTTTTTGAATTCTAGAATTAAAAAACTAATCCCCATTTTGGGGC